>BGPR01001074.1:153227-185920 GCA_013235015.1 Araneus ventricosus | reverse complement strand
CTCTATATAAGAACGAGATGACTTGCTCGAACTTACAAGATAATCCAATCAATGCGAATCTTACAAAGAGCGAAAGGAAAAAGCGAAAAGACGCCGAAAGAGTAACATCCCATATGTCCAGACTGAGAAACGTCTAGAATATTATAAATTTTCCTTCAAACGGGACTTTAATCAGAGAAATAAAGCGTGTTTCATAAAAATTAAATTTCATTCCACCAGTTTTTTTACTAAAGAAAACATTATTTCAGATGTCTGCAAAAACTTCTGAAGTGGATTTAATTTTTCCCCACCTATGTTATCTCGAACAGCGCATACAATGCGTAGTATGTGCTAAGTCGTGAAAAATTTAATAAAAACCTCATTTTTAAAAATTTCTGGTTATCTTTCTGTCGGTGCGCAATTTTTCAGCATTAAATTTCTTATAAATATTATCTTGTTTTGTTAACAGAATTTGTTCATCTCAAAAGAGGTGATCTATGTCCCGTTTGGAATTTAATTTTTTGAAAATGATCAAATGTTTATTTCGATGGCTTATGTTTAGGGTTTAGAAAGAAGGCATTTGAAATGAAACACTTTGAAGAAAATTCTGTTCTTTCGACCCGGAACTTTGAAATCAAACGTAAAGAAGACCCAATAGCACTGAGAGATACTGAGTAGGTACCCTTGAATAAATATTATGTCATACGTGAAAGGAATTATCCTCGTTTATACAACTAGATTGGAATGATACGTCTTCAAAAAGCATATAAACTTAAAATGAGTTATGTTTATTTAAAAGTCATAAAGTCCTTTAACACTAGTTAAGCTGCATGAATTAATCTGTTCAAAAGTGAAACACTTGAAATTCCGTTCATAATTTTGAAAATTACTTATTTTTGTAATATTATGGTTGAATTCATACTGATTTACGTGAATGAAACAAAGAAATATATTACTTTTACCTCGAAACAAATAAATACCACTTTAAATATATCATTTACAAAATTCAGTAAATTTAATTTCATTGATATGAATAAGCATAAAACATTAGAAACTTATGGGAAAAGGTCCAATATTTTTTATATATGTTCTTCTTAGGCAATTTATTTTTTATTGGCAATACTTCACTTCATTAGAAAAATTTGTTGCTGTTAAATTGAAGAGAGGAAATTTAATCAAGCCAACAGAAAAATATTGAACAAAAGTGAGCAAATAGGGTACAAACAACTTATGATTTATATATATCGATTGTGCATATCCCAGTGGTTCTTTCAGACATTCAATACATGTTTTGGGAAAGCCAAAAGAAATATTTTTTCCTTATGACTGTTCTCAATTCATGTTGTTGCAGAAAATTTGTTCCAGACTTTTACAGCAAATAAAGCATCTGTATGCATCAAGAAATACACAAAGCATTATATTCAGGGTGTGCAGTTTGTTTTAACAATAATGAAAGGAAATAAAAGTATTCTTTCCCAAGATGGCCATATCATTACTCAGGTCAGAAAAAGTGGTTTTCGTTTAATTTGTTTCTTTCTCATCTAATAGAATTGCAGACATGGCCGTATTCTTATTTTCATTCGATAAAAAAATCTTTTAAATTGGTAAACAGATTCTACGCTGTTTTATATCTTGATACAGTCGTCACATTCATTTTATATTTTCAAACTAAACAGAGACGGACCTTAAATTTTGACTTTTGTGAATCAGAAGTCTGTATAAGTAGTTTTGGTCCGATTGAGTCATAAATCCGATTGTTACTTCTGATATTTATCCTGAAAGATGCTACATTCTGCTGAAAAACGGGCATTTTACATTTAGGTATATTGTGTTTACATGATTTCTTTAACTGTGATTCGTCAAATTGGTCTGAGGTCAGAATGGAGAAGCATCGAAAAATATGGTATTAAAATAGCATAAATGAAACATCCAAGTATTATTTGTCAGCGGGTGCCGATATTTATTTTGAGACTGTAGTTATCATGTTGTTTGCCAGTTATTGCAGAATATTATGTGTATGCTTTAAGATATTTCTTTTTTCAATTTAATTCGAAATCACATTCTTAATCGAAGGAGATAAATTTGAAACTTTATTGATTCTCTGCGGAAGCAAAACAAAGAGAATATCTTTAGCCGATGTTTTTTTTTTCTGATCCACCATTAATTTCTGTGATGGTGGACATGGCTGCACTCTTCTGGTTAAGAAACACCTTTGCAGTTTACTCGTAAAACAACTTCTCGTCTTATGTAATTTTGTTGTTGGGATACTGTATACGTAGTACTGTATATACAACTGTATACGTAGCTTTTAACAGTTATGGTACCTGCCGCTGGAGCGAATGCAGAAGCAGGAGAAGCTCGACACATCATTTTCTCTTTAGCAACTTGGTTTCCTTTAACCTGTTAAGGAATAAAAAATGTATCTCCTTCATAGATACAAACCTAAAATGGCTGTGTCTGTGTGGAAAATTTACGAGATTAAATTGTCTCCTTTTATCAGTGCATTAGACACACTTCGTACCTATGAGTTCCTTATGGGAACCATCGGAAGTGTCATTAATCAAAACAGTGGGATCGATGGAACTATTGAGAATCAAATCTCGTATATCCTGTTTCTTCGAACATGTTCCTTAGAATGTAAGTTGAGAACTATCTTTTTCTAGGAATCATGTAGCCAAATGTTCTCTTTTGGTATCTCAAAATGGTTACCTAAAAATTCCTAAAATACAGTTTTTCAGTAAGAAATTCCTTACCATTAGGATTTCGTATTCAAAATCTAGTATATGACGAAAGAGCCATCTTTAAATCAAGAAGAAATACATATAATCAATGTTGCTGATTTAATTTGATTTTTTAGATTTTTTTTGTTATATGTTCATTTTTAATATAAATTAATATTTTTTAAACAGAATTTAAAGTTTCATATATATAAACAGAATTTCTATGAAAGAATAAAATATTTATCTCTGACATCAGTGGCAATGCGAAGATAATATATTAAGGTAAAAATTTATTAATAGTGTATTATAAAAGAACTCACAAGCAAGCCGTTTCTTACTCTAAAGTTGCAGAGGTCTAAACAACAATGGAAACTTGTTTTTTCAGAATTGTAAATTCTTGGGTGTCAAGAATTTTGTTCTTCAAAAAAGGCAAATAATCCACTTTTAAATATTTTTAAAAATATCCTGCTGATTAAAGCACTCAACAAGAAATAAGAAATATATATATATATATATATATATATGTGTGTGTGCAATCTCTTGTGAAAAAACTCCTTGTGCGCCAACAAGTACAACACAAGGCTTACAGAAGTAAGTAAAATGCTCAAAAAAGGGTTGAAGGAAGCTTCAAATTAAAAGATACAGATGCAAATACCAAATAGGAAATGGGGACGAGAGAAAAAAATGAAACAAATATACAATAAATTGGTCACATCCATATGAATACATGAGTGGTATTAAGCAATGAAGTGAATAAACAAGGGCAAAGATACCGAAACATATTAAAATTTTAAAAAGGTATAGATGCAAAATAACTGGTCATATGAACACAAAAAAATCGATAATAACGGAAAATGAACTAAAAGCTGTACAAGTTTTGTGAAAAATGAAAAAAATAAAGCATTCAAAAATCATATAAAAGCATACAATTACACAAAATATCGCACAACATATAAAACACACAAATTTTGCACAGGTGACAAAACAAAAGGGTCTGATCCAAAAATAATTGTGAAAAAAATATGAATTCCAAAAATTGAAAAGTAAAAATTAATAAACAAAAGTAATAAGAAAAGAATTGTAAATGCCAACAAACAGATACAAAGTTTATAGTCTATATAATGTGGGGGAAAATGCTGTCGATAAATTCACAAAATGGTGCAAAACTAGTTTTGTTCTGAACCAAAGTAGAGAAAGATGGAGGCCATGCTAAATTGTTCTTCTTTAGACTGCTGATGAGTAAACATCTGGCGGGAGTGAATTCAGAGAAAGAAAGTATTAAGTGATTGACATCTTGAATCTCTCCACTAGAGCAAGAACACAAGTCTGTACGATATAAATTGAAGCATTTTAGATAGCCTTTAAAGTTTCGATGTCCAGTGAGAAATTGAGTAATTCTGAAATTAGTGACGAAATGGATGGCTTTCAATGGAAGGAAAAAGCTCTTTGGTGGACTTCGCATTGTGAGAAATTTGATAAAGGCTATTCCATTGAGAAATAACATGTTTCTTGAAAACACTTTTGTAAAAGGATTTTGGTACAGTTATAGGGATGAAATCAATTTGCTTAGTCGCCTCTTTTGCAAGCCAATCAGCACGTTCATTGCCATAAATTCCTATATGATCTCAAACAAAAGAGAAGAAGACTTGTACACCTCTGCTTTGGAGGGAACTCAGGTTGGTTTGAGTTTTAACAATGAGTCGGTTTGGAGAAGTAACACAGTTTAAGGCATATAAAGAAGAAAGAGAGTCACCCGGAAGTATGACCCGTAAGAAGGTTCTTCAGTTGTAACGGAGCATGAAAACTCGATTAAACAAATCCATAACAAGCCAGACGAATGGAATTTTGTATGTGGTATTTCTTAAAAATTTTCGGTATTCAATCTGCACCTTTTACACCTCCCGGAATCCAAAAACCACAGTTTTTGGAAGTATATCTACCTACGTGCCCATGTGTTTGGAAGACATTAACTCATAAATTCAAAGAGATCTATAAAGATGGCTTGATAGTTATTGTATGAAATTTCAATATGTGTACCGGAATTCAATCCACGGAATTTGATATGTGGTATTTATACAAGAATTTTCCGTATCAAATTTTGAAAGAAATGGGTGAGCAGGGAGAAGTGCTGATCCAAAGTGCGTACTCGATTCCCCCACTAGACGGCAAAGATAAGAACAAAATTTGCCAAGTTAAGAAATCATAGGAAAATGTCGAAGAAAAACATTCCTGATCCTTTTAGAAGGTAGCAGTTACAAAATGTTAATGCAATACATCCCTTAGCAAGACTGCTTTCTCGATATGGAAATGCTTAGGACACCTCTTAAGAGCTCTCTACTTTCTTCCTGAAGAGTATGTTATCAAAGGCCTAGCATCCCTCATCGTTGGCACAGTCAGAAACTTGCCAACCTTTAAATTTAGATAGATGTTATCCATCCTTGAGAGTATGGAATCTATTATGGAAAGTTTCGGAAGAGTAAATGCAAATCACAACACATAAAATAAATGTCTGAATTGATCAAGAAACATCTACTCATCCAAAGATTTTGGAAAAGTTTATATTTCTATTCCGCAAGAACGCTAGCAAATTGGACGTGGAAGATTCGGAGTTCGGGACGTGGCACAGATGAATTTAATTTTGATAATCAAACTATAAAATAAAATGTAGGTTTTATTTTATGCCCATTCAATACACTGCAAAGAAATTTAAATAACTTGTAGAGCAGTTTAATATTCCAAATCAACAAACTCTTTGTGCAGCCCGTTTAAACAAAGATATCTATAAATGCTTTCTTTTCCTACACAGTCATTCTTCTAACATTTCTTCCTCCGTAATACCTTTCTTAAACGTTCGTTCTATATTCGCGTTCGAACCTTTCATTATGTGTTCAATTATTGTGCCATTCACTAAAAGTGACAAAAAATCTATAAGCTATTTCAGATCTTAATGGAAATAGTAATTAAAGGAATTTATTTTACAGTATTCTTTGTGGTGGTTTTTCAAGTTTTTTGAAAAAGGTTTTCTGTCTTTTAAACTTGCGTCTTTCCATTATAAAAATTATCAGACCTTTTGTTATATTCCTATACAGCATTATGTTTTGATTCCTCAGATTCAGTGGATGAGACATAATCGATACTATAATATTCATCAGAGACATTTTAAAAATCTTCAATAAAACAATCCTTATTTTAAGGAACTTAAGCAAATTCGCGCTCTAATCATGCTATTTCATTTTTATAGGAACAAGATGACTGTCTAGAACTGACAAAATGAGCCATTTAAACCAAATATTCTAATGTGCGAATGGAAAACATAAAAAGGCACCAGGAGAGAAACGCCCACAGTGTCTAGACAAAGAAATGTCTTCCAATGTGATGAATTCTCCTTCGACAGGTAATTTTATGTAGGAAATAAAGAATGGTACATAAAAGTTTTATTCCACCAGTTTTTTAACAAGATGAAACATTATTTCAGGTATATATTAAGTGCACATTTGCAATTATTTGAGCAATTATTACTATTATTTGAGCAATTATTACTATTATTTGAGCAATTATTACAAACAGCACATACAAAACGTTATATGTGCCATGTTACGAAAATTTAAATCGAAATTTCATTTTTATTGTACTGTGGGACTTTTAAAGTCCGTTAGCGTTTCTTGCTCATTTGGCTCATTGTCCATTTTGGAATAGTTTTCCTAATTTTGAACCATGATCAGTTAAAGAGGATGCCATCTTCGCTGATTCCCTTTCCGCTGTGGTACTGATGTACAAACATATATATATATATGCATACAAAAGTGAATACTTTTGCATACAAACTTTATTAATACAAGCATACTTCTTTGATTGTATGCGACGTCTCTTGGAAGAAAATCTCCGAATTATCCCGTAGTCTCTGGTGTTATTGGGAACACTTCGTGGTAAAATATGAACGCCGCTAAAACTTAGATTGATTCATTCATAAATTAATTTTTGAAAGGATGTATTATTTAGTGAACCATGCAAAATATGTTTAGGCCCTCACAAAAAATATAAACCTCTTCTCCATCACATACTGTACATATAAAGAGAAAAAAATGATAGAGTCTGAAGAATTCGTCCCCAATTACCCTATATACCACATTTCATTTGTCTATATGTCTCCGTTTTTGAATTAGCACACACCTATACAGGTGCGCAGACTAATTCTAGAAATGGATTTTTCGACCTCAGAGAGATGTAAAATGCGCAGATTCATTGACATTTCGAGGTCGGAATCTTTGCAGATTGCAATAATTTTCCCTTCGTATTCGAGAAAGCAAAAATTGAATTAAATGGTGGAAGCAAATCACAGCTATTCAGTGTCGAAAGTCTAGTCAGTGAAAAGAACGGGGTCTTTATTGAAATTTGGCACAATATAGCGACAGTGCGTGCCGTTTGTGATGCATAGGGATTTCAGATTGTTCGTAGGGAGGTTTTACTAGACAAATGAAATAGCGTTTCTCTGAGATAAAAAAACTGGTGGAATAAAATTTTACTTTTATGTCACTTTTCTTCATTTCACTCATAAAAGCACTTGTTGAAGAAAAATCCATAACATTCTCCACGTTTCTTCGTCTAGACTAAGGGTTCCCAACCTTTTTTCCCTCGCGTACCCCTTGTTATTCTTTTTGTTTTGGCGTACCCCCTACTATCATATCCAACCCCTCCGCCTATGCAAATTTGTTTCGATCAATAAAGTTACGTTTAAGCGTGAAATCACTCGAATTAATAACATTTGAAGAACTTATTTTTGATTCTACATTTTATTCCATTTTTACGATAGTAATAATTCAACGCCAAAGCAAATGAAACCAGTATTGTAATTATTTCATCTTAACTTATAAGGATAGCTAAAAATCACATTTCGTAATAATCTACCATTCAAAAGTGGTATAATTATTTAATAGCAACTTTTCACTTGGAGAATACTTGCTATTTAAGTTTTTAATCCCTTACGTTTTCTTTTTACCGCCATTAACAATCTTGATTTGGCGTACCCCCAAATGGTCCAGGGGTACGCGTACCACAGGTTGGGAATCTCTTGTCTCGACCTTTGGGATGTCAACAAAGTAGACATCTCTATTAATAATCTACACTATTAAAACTCGACGTGCATATATGTATGTATGTATGTGAGGCTATCTTCTCACGAACCGCGGAATGGAGAGACGTGCGGAAAGTACCAAAAGATGGAGAATAATCCAAGGAATCCATTTTGACCATTTAAATTCCGAAATTTTAATTAATAAAAATATTAATTAAAAACTAATTTATAACAATAATAACCGTGTTCATTGTTTAAACAAATATTTAATTGCGTGTTTCTGTTTCATTGTTGAAAGCAGCAACAATGCAATATGGATTCCTCAACAATGCAATATGGATTCCTCAACAATGCAATATAGATGGCGTTGTGTGGACGGAATGTTTGAACCACTCTTTCCTTTTATTTAGGAGAGAATGTTGGGCATATGTCACGTGACTTCACTTCTTCTCTCTGCCAGGGAATGACGTAGCAAGCCCGTGCAACGCCGGGTATCCAGCTAGTAAAGGATAAAGTGTGTGTCCGTGTGTCTGTATGTTGGACCTCTACAGGGCAGACCATTAGATCTAGAGCTACGAGATTTGGCAGAAACATACTTTGAAGGGTGGAAATGTGCACCTCGGAGCCCTTTTTTAAATTTTAATTAATTAAAAATTATGCGACATTTGGCCTTTTTCTTTAATAATTTCCGAAAATATTACAGCACAAAAATCATCTTTAGACCATTTGAAAGTGCAAACCATTACCTTTCCAATGATATTAATTAAATTTCCGTACAATGTTTTCTCGAATTTTTATAAATTTTTAAAAATATTTTAAGGCATAATTTACAACAATTAATTTACGCTTCATTGTTGCAGGGCAACTCAAACTGTTTTCATTGTTTAAACAAATATTTAATTGACTATTTCTCTTTCATTGTTGTAATCTGAGATAGGATCCTAATACATTTTGCTTTCATAATTTATTTCATACAGATTTTTGTGAATTCTGTAAACCAAGATCTCCGAGATATTGCTTATATTAAGAAACATAAGCTGAAATGTTACGGTTGCTATGTTTTTATGCTTTTTTCAACATGTTTTAGCCCAGCTAACACGCCGTTGGCCATAAAATGTGCTGCATCATTTTAATGTTGAAATCAAATGCATATTTTACAAGAAGTATAAGAAAGTGATGGCAGTGCCGACAACATTGAATTGGGTTATTGGACATGGTCAGTTATTTGACTCCATTAGAGACATTTATATAGACAATGGACAGAACAGGTACAAGGTAAATTATAGAACGTGGGTTAAATATTAACCACAATCTGAAGTTTAAAATTACGTTGTTAAGAGAAACATGAATATAAAATGATACAAGATTGAATTGCAATCATATTCCCGGCGAACAAGCTGGTCGCCGAAGGCGGTTAGTATTAAATAAATATAATAATATCGTGGGAATACAAGGGAATAAGATTTTTAGCATTTTGATGAGTTGGCTTAGCGAATTTGAAAGCTGCAGCATTTTTTATTCTTTTTCCGATTCCTTTTTTTTTTACTTCGTACTTTATATAATATGTCATTCCAATGGTGTGGTACGGAAATTTGGATTGGTATTGCCGGCCTAGTTGGTGAACTTGCAATGTAACCATGGTTCAAAATTAGGAGGTCTACTGGAAAGTAGTTTCGTGTAGGAGACGTGAACTAACTAAAATAAAACTGAAAAGCTTTCTATACATTTTAGAACCTCGTTATTTTTTCAATATCCATTTTGATTTTATTTGAAAAGCATAAACCTTGTTAAATTTCTATTCCATTCTCAAATATTCTAACGCCGCAGTTCCGTGCGTTTAGCCGTCGCTCAGTGGGGTATTTGCATGAGAAAAGTGGATAAACTGACAATTGTTTGAAAACAGCTTTTTAAGATGATCAAATATACTAAACTATGTAGTTAAAGTAGAAATTACAACTGTTTAAGTCTATTTTTGCATTTCCGCACCCAGTAAATTAATAAAGAAGTTACAAGATAAAAATTAGTGCTTACAAATATTTGAATGATCGCAGCCTTTTCAAAAGAGCTCTTTTCAAGTGTACAATTAGGTGAGAAAGCGCAGTTTCTGTTCAGTTTTTTGTAATGTTGCCTATTCATGGAAGAATAACACACAAAATTTAAGCATTTTTGGTGAAATTTTGTGTAAATGTCAGACAATTAAAACTTGTAAGAATATTTTTCAAAATTTTTAAATAATTTTTAGAAGCATTAAGGATTTAATTCTACTTCCAAGTCTTTCCAAGCTCAAATTTTTGTATCAAAAGGAAGCCTAAATCTCTGAGATAGCAGATAAAAAAAAACTTTACCGCGAATTTCCGCGGATATACTTGTGGTTGCTCTTTTTGTTAATAGTAGTTGAAAATAATGAAAAAGAGTTTTGTACTATTTCAGTTGCATAAAGTATATTTTTATAAAATTCAACAATAAAATTTTGCCAAGTAGATTACAGTGATCTACATTCTTCCCTGTAAACCATCAGATGTTGAAGATGACACAGACAAGATACTTTCATCTCCTAACTTCCGTACCGCACCAGCTTAAGAATGTGAAAATACTTATAATAAAAAGTTTTTGAAAATTGGAATATTGTATAACCAGATGAATGTACAGGGTGATTATAATTAAAGCTGCATTTTCAAAAGGCTGTGAAAAAAAGAAACACTGGTCAGAATGACCTGATATTTCATCTGAGTATACTTGAAGAAACGAGAATTTGTTTTGAGAAAGACAAAAAATAGTTCAAAAGTTGACCGATAGATGGCGGTGTACTCATCATAAGATGCTGAAAAACGATTGCTTTGAAAGATATGCTAATTTTAAGATGCTAATTAAAAGAGTGGCATGTTGTTGTGACACTCTTTGTTCAAAGACCATCCACCACGACAAGGCGGTGCCAGAGCGTATAGGAAAAAAATCGATTTTTAATTGTCCCTAGGCCCAAAGCCGTAGAAAAAGCAGAAATGAAATTGGTTTTTAATTGTCCCTAGGCCAAAAACCGTAGAAAAAGCAAAAATAAAACCAGTTTTTAATTGTCTGTAGGCCAAAAACTGTAGGAAAAGCAAAACTGAAATCGGTTTTTAATTTTTCCTAGGCCAAAAACCGTAGAAAAAGCAAAAACTGATGAAGCCATCAAAAAAGAAGTCGGCTTCCAATTTCTTAAGAAATGTTCAATATGATGTCCATCGTTTTCTCCTATGAGCTGAAAGCACAAAACAACATGTTCCACAACAGATCGGAGTATTTCAGTGGTGATATTGTGAATGTGTTGCGTAATGCGGTTTTTCAACTCCGTTAAGTTCGCAAACGGACTTACGTACAGAACATCTTTTAGGTAACCCCACAGCCAGAAGTCGCAAGGGTTCAGGTCAGGTAATCGTTCTGGCCAGGCTGTTGGGAAATGGCGACTGATAATTCTGTCATTTCCAAAATGCAGATTCAACAGCTGCTTCACTGGTGTTGCAACGTGCGGAAGAGCGCCATCTTGCATAAAAATTGTGCTATCCACACATACGTGCTGTTGCAGTGCTGGAATGAGCTGGTTGCGCAAAAGAGGTTCATAACGTGTCCCATTGACTGTACAGGTTACAGGACCCGAAGGACCAATCTCCTCGAAAAAGAAAGGGCCACCGATAAATGCTGTCGTAAACCCGCACCACACAGTGACCTTCTGAGAATGAAGAGGCAATGGTTGCATTTCGAACGGATTCTCTTTTGCCCATATTCTGCAATTTTGAGTATTGACAGAACCTTGGAGATGGAAATAGACTTCGTCTGTCCACAAAATGTTTCATGACCATGCATTGTCCACTTCCATACGAGCAAGAAATTGCAGGGCGAAAGCTTCACGTTTCGGGAGGTCAACAGGAACCAACTCCGAATATGCGTAATTTTGAATGGATAGCATTGCAGGATGTTTCGTAAAATTTTACGAATCGTGTTGACAGGTATGTCTAAAGTTCGGGAAATTCCCGTGCACTGCACGTTCCCAAAGCACTGTTTGACGCTTTCTGCAATGCTGTAGCCACATCCTCCACTGACGTTGAAGCAATTGCTTTCCTCCCTCTGTCACATTTCACGTCAAATTAACCCGACTCTTCGAATTTATCAATAATCTTCTTCAGACCGAATGCAGTCATCGGACCAGAGCCGCTTCTTAAACCCTTTAATGTACGGAATTTCTTCAATGCAATTGCCGCACAGTCACCGTTCTTGTAAAAAAGCTTCACAAGCAGAGCCATATAGTTCAATGATAGAGTCATGACTACCTTCCCTCTGACGCAGAATAACAGGAACTGCATGTTCCCCGCCTTTTTTATCCCACTCGTAATGTGCGGTACGCATGCCAAATCTTTTAATTACCATCTTAAAATTAGCATATTTTTTAAGCAATCGTTTTTCAGCATCTTATCACGAGTACAGTGCCATCTATCGGTCAACTTTTGAACTATTTTTTTCTTTCACAAAACAAATTCTCATTGCTTCACGTATACTCAAATGAAATATCAGGTGATTTTGACCAGTGGTTCTTTTTTCACAGCCTTCTGAAAGTGCAACTTTAATTATAATAATCCTGTATATGACGCTTTTCTAGCTAAATAAGCAAACTTCCTGACATAGAAAACTTAATCGGAATTTGCAGATGTTTTTTATGGGATATATCTGTGAGAATGCGAACATCATTTTTCTTGGAAATCGAGATCGCTAGTGGAGGAACCTTATCATGCAGTTTGATATTTATTACTTCAAACGATATAATAGATCCCTAGTGGAGGTAATCATTTATAATTATTTCGTTTTATTATTTTATTAATATTTTTTAGAAACTTTGAAAAAGTGTTGAGAACATTGGAGTAATATTTATTTTGAATATGCTCATTTTGAATTGTGAATAAGTATGGGAAGGACTGTGTAAGTAAATTGTAAATTCTTTATGTAGAAATTTACGTGCTTGTTTGCCAGAACAAGTCTAAATTATTTGGAAAAGTTTAATATAGCTCTAACCTACCATGAAAACAAGCAAATAGCGTTACAGTATATTTCGAATTTTTTTAAAACGTGCATATAATTAATAAGCATTTCCTTTAGCATCAATTGTGAAAGTTTTGAAGAAGAAGAAGTATCTGTATAGTCTCATGAAAGAATGTCCCAAAAAGAATTCGGCAAGAGACTGATATTCCTCGAAGGAAAGTTTCTTAACATAATAAATTACTTGGAACGGTAAAGAAGCAGATTTAAAAATGAGCTCTCGCATTTTAAATCTCAGCTTAAAACAAAGTTGATAGTGGCACTTAAAAAAGAAAAAGTCGTATTAAATGAGCTGCATGGAATGGTTTGAGGGATTGCTTTAATTTCGCCTGAAAATTCAGAATTTATGTATTCTAGTCGTCCACCCAAGCCATTTCACGAAGCATGTGCTCGCACCAAAAAGCGAAGGACACAGAAGTTATAAACTGCAGTGCCAACTGAACAAATGGCTTTTTCTGCTCAAACGAACTTTAAAGCTGAAAATGTCGATGCTTCCAAAATGGTTAAAGTCATTACTTCAAATCCAGGCCGTGTCACAAAATACAGAAACGCATTACATACTTTGCAAAATAAAACAGAAAAGTACCAGTAGGAAATGTACCAGTAGGTATATGCAATTAATAGTTGCAATCTTGAAGGGATTCACAAGGCTGACTTTGGCTCCATTCTAATGTATTTGCCAACATGTTAAGTTTTCTTCAGATAACAAGTTTTGACATTATCCTTCTCACGGTAATTCATAACAGCAAAATGCTTTATCGTTTATGGAGCAGGCTTCTCCAAACGAGCTAGTATCTTAGCGTTTTATTTTAGATTATGCACTGTGTGGTTGAAATTGTTTGCTTTAGAGTGCTCACATTTAATAATGGCAGAGTGCGGAGAAATAAAAAAATATATAAAACTATAATTTGTAGTATACTTTAGATGTAAATATATAGTAAGATTAAAAGTAAACAATAAAAGTCCGGAATAATATCACCTAAAAAACTTCATTATAAACAACATTTTTTGTGAAATATCTGTTATCGTTTAACAATACTCATTGCTGTGTGTAATTTTTCATTTGAACTTTAACATGGATTGGATTTCGGTATCTTGACAACGCAACATAAAAAATCAGCATTAATAAAAAAGAAGTGAAACTGCTGAACTTAGCTCATTGAATTTGACTACAATCCAGCATGAAAAAGTAACTGTTAGATGAAGTGAAATTTACGACCCCATAGCTAACGCTGATTTTTCCGTCAAATTATGCATAAAATAAACGACAACGAATGTTTGGATCAATAGTACATTTTTCAAGACATTGCATTTCAAATCCGACGTTGAGGGTTTGTTCCTAGCTTCATTTCATTTTGCCCCCAAAACATCCTGTCTGAGTTGTTTAACGCAGAAACTGAAATTGTGGACTGAGCTTCCGATAATGACGCAGACCAAAGGGGCAGTATATTTATAACTCCTCCCTGCGTCACAGACATCTCTGGGTTTTTATATTATAGATTATTATTAGTAGAGACAATTTCACCGATCTCAAATGGCTGCAACTTCCTTGGAAACAACTATATGAAGAAAAGCTCTGAACACAATGTAGTAGGAAGCTCGAAGTTTTGTTTGCGTAGTAATAATTGCCCCGTGTGACTTCCCTTGGTGACACAGGAAAAATCACCTTCAGTTCGTTCGATGTTACTTTCAAAGCAGGCGTTAAAACTTAGTCTACGATGCATCCCAATGAAGTGAAGACCAAGAAATAATGTCTGAATATTTAAATTGCCACAGGCAGCACAGTTATGAGGCTACCGATCGCGCGTCACTCACTATGAACATCTTCACTGTTCTGGAAATTAAACAACTCTTCTATTTCTTCGAAATTAGGCAGACTTAAAAATCATGTAATTCATTCTCAAATCCATTCCTTAAAGACTATCAGAAATTTAAAAGCAGGGGAAAATAGGGAGTCTTAACCCTAGTTTTTATCTTTCTAAAATTTGTTCAATCTTTTGTTACCATCATTAAAACTTGATTTTTAAGAATAAGAAATGCATTCATTCTACATTGATATTTAACTTCAGTAGAAAATAAGTATATTTCCTGAAATCACTGGAAGTCAGGTCTCTGTAAGGACAGAAAGACTTAACTATATTCTAAGAGACTTGAATCTAGGTTGATTTTCTGAAATTTCTTTATACTAATTGTAATTAATTAATTAATTTTCTGTAAATTAATTGATTAAGAAAGAAAGTTATCATTGCATAAAACTCTCACAAGTGCATTGGCGCAAATGTACTAAGGACTAAAATTTCATACTTCCATAGTGGGAACAACTTATTAGACTCAATAAATGTAGATATATTTTCATTTTATTGAGATAAATGTACTGATATCGTAATGATGAAAAATGTTTGGCACAACTGCTAGGCAATTAAATAGGAGCTATCTATCTTTGTAATGTACAAATGAAATCTAGCATTCATCTATGAAGAAGTTTTTGAATGCAATGTATTGCACGAAAGTTGGATTTCAATAAAAATAAATCCAGGGCGTCAGGTCCTTCCTTACTTTTCTTCTGTTACGATCCATAAATGCTGGAATGTCTGCATAGATTGGCATACCAAAATGTTCTTTGCTAGAGCCTTAGTTTTCCTGTTACTATGTCAGAATACAGTTCTTTGGTAAGAGGGACGTAAGTCTTCAGCTTAGAGTCCAAAAAGAACAGTAGATCAGGAATTTCTTCTGGGTTAAATCCTTCTTTTTGATAAGTCACTTTTTTCAGCTTGTAAGTCCCTGAAAAACAGAAGAAGGAAATGGATTAAAAATCTTTATGGAATAAAATGCCACAAAATAATAACAATACGCAGAACTTCATGACTTGCCCGAAAATGATAGAGATAGTGACCTGTTAGGGTGTCTAAAAAAAAACCTTGATCCTCAGGGTTTTAACATTCCTTTTGGTCCTAATAGAAAAGATATGAAGTTTCAGTCCTGTAAATTAACTATAGGGTTTGTCTGTAAAGCAATAAAATTTGAAAAAAAGCGCCTAAAATGTCTTATTTTTAGAATTATTTAAGAAATTTTATATGGTTGCTAATGTGTTAAAATTGGTTTATATTTGTTTCTATGGCCATGCCAAGTTAGAATATAAACACAAATAAGTACTAACTGTAGCATTAGCCACTTGGGAAAAAAAAGCACAAAATGGTTAACATTTGCAATAATTCTGATTTGTTGCTTTTTGGAAACACCATACCACAATTACTGTATGTTCACAATAAAATTTTGAAAATTTATTAAAATGTTAAAGAAGGATATAAAAATGAACGCAGCGATAAGTTAAAATCTACAATTTTAATTGACAGTTTAACACGTAGCATTAAAAAAAGATTTAATACTGAAATTAAATAATTGTCCAAATAGCTTGTAAAAATTCCAATAACTGTCGAATAATCCCATGTCGCCACTTTAACTATTTTAAATTTCATTCAAACTGACTTCTTAGAACAAGATAATCGAATACAAAAAAAAGAAAAAATATAGAAGAAGTAAACAATAGCGATAACAATACACCTTTTGCGCGCAAAATGCAGCAGCGTCCAGTGATTGCATCAACAATATTGTCCTCAATTAACCAACGAATCAACATAGAATGAGAAAACAAAAAAATCATGCTCTAATAATTAAAATAATTAAAAGACATAAAAGAAAAACGACTAGAATGGAAAAAATGGGAGAGAACTCGAATGGCTCCGAAGGCCACTTGACATCGGAGTTCTAAGCAAGGAGCATAGAGCAAGAATTTTCTTTCTTACTTTCTTTAACAAACTGAAGTATATTTTGAGTATATTCTTCATTTTTGGTCCTAAATTTGGTTCCATCCTAATGACTCAAATCTCTGAAATCTTTCATTAGTTTTGCACTCTATTTGGCTGTGTCATTTACTGCTTTCAAGTTCTTGTTAAAAGTTTTCATTTCTTTGAACGTGAATTCTTCTTCCCAGGCCCGAGTATTGTTTTTCAACCAGGATCCGTCTTTTTTCAACAAAAGAAAAATCAACCATGACTGCAGTCCAACCAATTGATGCTGTTTTGTGGTATAATTGAAAACAGAAAATGGGGACTCCAGTGGGAAGTAATTTTTCATTAGCTTCGTATTTTATTAAGGATTCTGCAATCTTCTTTTAAGAGTCTGACACTTTCTTAGAAAATAAAAAATATGTTACAGCTTCTTCTGTCAAATACCACAAATGTCTACTGAAAGTTAAAAGGCCAGCTTTGACAACCCCAGGTTCGTATTTCTCCTACAGATTCAGGGACTTCCAAAGCATCAGATCATTTACAGGAGCATCTCTAGAATTTTGGGCATTCAACCAAACCTTAACAAAAATTAAATCGTTGCACAAACATATTTGATGCAAATTTTGGATTTAGTATTGTCAAATTTAAATTGTTTACCAAAAGCATATGTCTTTGCCTAGAAAAGTAAACATTCATATTGTATACATTCACCTGACTTTGTGAAATGACATAGGCATTTGTCAATTAACGGCCCTAGGAGAGTTCTCTCAACACTATTGGGACAATCCTGGCACATTCTTTGTAGTTACTGACCCAGATAATGTGTCGCAATCCCTGAACATATATGAGAAATTCGACCCTTGGAGTTTAACTTTTAGTAGACATATGTGGTATTTAACAGAAGAAGGAGTATCATTTTCTTTATTTTCTAAGAAAGTGTCAGACTCTGAAAAGAAGAAGATTGCAGGATCCTTAATGAAATACAAAGCTAATGAAAAATCACTTCCCACTGGTGTCGCCGTTTTCTGAGTTTTCAATCATACCGCAAAACTGGCTGGAACGTAGTTATGGTTCATTTTTCTTTTGTTGAACCAAAATGGAGCCTGGTTGAAAAACAGTCCTCAGGCCTGGGGAAAAGATTTCACTTTCAAAGAAATGAAAATTTTATAAAAAACTTAAAAGTAGTAAATGAAACCGTCGAACGAGGGGCAAAACTAATGGAAGATTTCAGTCAATCGGTAACCAAGAACAGACTCAAAATCTACTTTAGTCTGTTGAAGAAAGTAGGGGAAAAAACTCCTTGCTTTAAGAAGTCAGTTTTTAATGAAATTTAAAGTAGTTAAAGTGATGACATGAGATTATTTGACAGTTATTGGAATTTTTACAAGCTATTTGGACAATTAATTAATGTGAGTATTAAATCTTTTTTTAATGCTACGTGTTAAACTGTCAATTAAAATTGTAGATTTTAACTTATCACTGCATTTATTTTTGCATCCTCCTTTAACATTTTAGTAAACTTTTAAGATTTTATTGTGAACATACAGTAATTGTGGTATGGTGTTTCCAAAAAGCAACAAAGCAGAATTATCCCAAATTTTAACTATTTTATGCTTTATTTCCCAAGTTGCTAAGGTTACAGTTAATACTTATTTGTGTTTATAATCTAACTAAACATGTCCATAGAAACAAATATAAACCAATTTTAACACATTAGCAACCATATAAAATTTCTTAAATAATTCTAAAAATATGACATTTTAGAAACTTTTTTTCAAATTTTGTTGCTTTACAGGAAACCCCACAGTTAATTTAGAAGGGTGAAACTCCATATACTTTCTATTGGGACAAAAAGGAATGGAAAAAACCCTGAAGAACAAGATTTTTCTAAAAACGTTTTTTTAGATATCCTAGCGACCTGTATTTATGTCCCTATGGATTGTTTCAATGTATTGATAATTATTACGTATTCAAATTAAATCCTTTTTAGTGATGTAAGTTTTCGCAATACGTGGCCTAGAAATACCGCCCTGAAAAACTTCCGACTTCTCGTGTTTTCTGGCGTATTGCAGACGCTTTTTCTTTAATGCTTGGCTGCTGAACTGCTGTTGTTCGAGTTCTACTTGAATCGATTGATTTTAAAAGGGAACTTGTGACATTTTAAAAATTTTACAGGAGGAGAAAAAACGAATGGGCTGTAAAGAACATCGAAGTTAGGATCGAATATATCCCTAATGTGTTTCATAGTAGAAAATGAACCTACTGAAGACAACCAAAAAATATTACAATTATTAATTTTTCAAAAATGCAAATTTAAATTTTGCTGAAGTCCCCTTTTAACGTTAAAGAGTATAAACGTTTCAGAATTTTAGGGAACAAATTTTTATAAAGCCAGGGTTATAATGAAACTTAACTAAAAGTCAAAATTTATTTATTTGCGATTAAATTTAAGTTTGAAGACCCAAAATAAAATAGAATTTTAAAGTTACTCGTTTTTTTAGTAAAAGTCAGCTTTAAAACAGAAAAAAAATCAAGCAAAAACATAACTAGAAGCTAGGAAAGTGAAGGAAACTTAAAAAACATTTAAAATTAAATTTATTTGCAAATAAACTTAAATTTAATAGAATCCAAATAAATTTTAAAGTAATTCGTTTTTAAGTAAAATTCAGATTTAAAGACAAAAATATCAGGCGAAACGATTATGAATCCTAAAAAATCAGTGTAAAATTAAAAGCTTATTTAGTCACAAATAAATTTAAATTTGAAAAGGTACTGGTTTTTAAGTAAAATTCAGATTTAAAAAAATTCAGGTAAAGGCGATTATAAAGCCAGAGATATCACTTAATATGAAATAAAATTCAAAATTTGCTTATTTGCAAATAAATTTAAATTTAAACTCAATTAAAACAAAATAAAATGTAATATTTATTTGTTTTAAAGCAAAATTAAGATTTTAAAAAAATTAATAATAAAAAAAGTAGTGTAAATGAATTTTAGTCCTCTTGAGGGTCAATAGAAGATACTTGTGGGTAGTTTTGGGTCTCTTGTTAAAAGGGATCTATTCTTCTAAAAGGATATTGTTATTTTGGAATGTATTTTATAGTTTTTCAGATATCATCCATTTTGCTAGTCATAATCGTTCTCGTGGTCGTAATAGGATCAGTCGGCTATCTTAATTTTTTTTTTCTGCATTTCTCGGGAGTTAGAGCTGGTGTACCTTAAATGACGAAAATAATGAATTAATTTTCAGAAATTTCAAGCATTAGTTTTTGTTCTTTTGCCTCGTTTCTCAATAAAAGTCATAGGTCAAGCATTTTTTCTTATAATATGTATACTGGTCATATAGCAATGGACACGAAAATTGATATTTAAAGGGAACTTTTTCTCAGAAGTCCCCTTCTAACATCATACGGAAATTTTGATGCTTTACTTCAACATAACGATGAATGGCAGAGTTTCAGGTTTTACACCGAACGATGCAACTACCTTCATCAAATCGAAAACGGAAAAAAATTAATTTCGGCCATGTCTCCAGCAGTCCCCTTTTAAAATCAAACTGTTCACTTAGTATGACTTAGTTGCAAAATCTCAAAATACATTACACACTTCTAGTCCCACCAGATCAAATTCACCGTTCGCTTCGCTTGTTTTGATTCGTTTAGCAAATTTTGTGGGAGGATGCGATCTTACGAATGTTGCCGCCTACGCAGAGATTCTTATAATTCCTTTTACTTTCTTTATGCAAAGAATACAAAGAGAAAACATTATAATCTTTAAAAAAATCGACCTCCAGATTTTCATGCGTCTCCACGTTTTAGACCTATTGGAGTCCAAGAAAAACATTTTTGAAATTCTGCCTGTCTGTTTACGAACACGATAACTCTAACACAATGATCTACAAATGAAATTTGGCATGCAATTCTGATAAAAAGACTATAAATAAGTGTGAAACATTTGGTCCAATCGGTCGAAGGGAAGAAGTACAAAATACAGTGGAGCCTCGTTTAACCAGCATAATTCGTTCCAGGAGCTTACTCGCAATGCGCAACGCTCGTTAAGCGAAACAATTTTCCCCTATAAATTAATATAAAATAAGATAATGTATTCCGTACAAAAAATGCTCAAAAAATAATCTAGCCGCTGTCTTATTAAAAGGGGGCAGCCGTAACTGCAGCAGGCATGGCGTGGTGTTCTGTCTTATTAAGGTTGTCCTATGTCCATCCAACCGGTTCAGTTGTTGTCATGGCATCAGGCACGGGGGCATGAGGCGGCGTTCTGTATTATTAAGGTGATGCATCTCAATGCACGATGCAACAGTTTTCCATGCTTTCAGTATTTCTCTTATTGCGTTAGTAGATTGTTGCTTTGCTGTTACCTCTTCCTCCTCTGACAAACTCTTCTCCGTAACTTCTTGCTGTGGAACACAATGCGACTCCGTAAGGTCTTCGGTGGTGAGCTCTTGGCTGTGCTCTTACACAAGCTCATCGATATCATTGCTATCCACCTCCATTCCCCTGATCTTGACCAAAGACACAATCTCGTTGACTACAGGCTCCACAGGGACTTAGATTCCTCAATGTCACATTCGACAACACTCTCCGACCAAAGCTTCTTCCAAGCAGAAGTGAGGGTTCTCTTCGCAACCTCTTTCCAAGCATTTTAGATCATTTTGAACCAGGAACCGATGTGGAAGTGATATTTCTAATTCTCTGAGAGTAAGATTGGTCCATAGACACTACGTTTTATAAGATAATCCATATCTAAACAAGAAGTTTCATAAGAATTAAAGCCAAATAAAAGCTCCGTGGACATGACAGTAGAAGGCACAAAATCCGAGACTTCCTCTCCTCGTCACTCTTTATGCGAAACCTCGCTCGTTAAGCGAGTCATTTTTTAAAATTTATTTTTATCGTTATGCGAAATACTCGTTATGCGAGGTGCTCGTTAAGTGAGATCTACTGTACATACTCTATTTTCTTTTCATTAGATTACGAAACTTAACACAAAATGCACCATATGTGTTAATATACTAAACATTTGAGGGCAGGATACTGCTGTTGGTTCCAATAGCTTTAGTGAGATTTTAATACTCGAGAGGCTAGTCTAAAGGTTAGCAACCCCTGTCGCCATCTTCCTTCTCCGCGTCCCCGCCGATGGTGAAAGATAGGGATCTTTTGCTCTTATTCGTCTTAAAACTAATTTTGAGAAATTAATTAAAGTTAAAGAAAAACTGCGTTGAAATAAAATTGGTGTCACTCAAAATCTAATTTTTTTAAATTTTAAAGGTGTATAAAAATGGTTCTTGTGCAATAATATAGTCCGGCGTTGTTGAGAAAAAATGTTAACATTTCGATTAATTTTTTATTAATTAAAAATGCAATTAAATTTTGAAAAAGCCCTTTCTTATTAAGCACTTATTACTCAAGAAGTAAGTAGGTCCAACTGTCTGCATTGTAGAGTGTTTTCATTGATTTTTGCATTACGCAATTTACAGATAGCATGCCAGCTTATAAACATTACCATGTTAAAATAACATTGCTAAATTTTATTTTTATAACGATACACTCTGTGGAATCATAATGCGGTGTTTCTATGTGTTACAAACGAAGCACTTCATTATAGTAGGGCAAAAAGCTTACCAGTTTCTTCCATCTGTTTAGAAAGTCTGAGAAACAATGGTATGGCATAAGACGGCAATCTTTTGTTCATATTCTGGTACAATTCAGATAAGTCAACGCTTTTAGGGTCTGTTTCAATAGCTGCCATACCAGCTCTTCCTTCATTATCTGAAACAACACAATAAAAATTCAAATGTAGAGCAATTATGATAATATATTTACAGAAAGTAAATTCTTTTTGGTTTTAGTTGAGATTATTGAACTGTTACAAACCAAATAACCCAGTACATCAGGATTGAAAAACTTCGATACTGGTAATCAGAAGGAACAACGAAAATCCTCTTAAATGAAAAGATCTTAAATTTACTTAAACTTACATTAGGTCGTTGTTATTTTTATAATTAGCACGCAAATTGATTACCTTTCAGCATCTTTGATGGAGAGAAGTGAAAGAACATTTTCCATCAATCGTCATGTAACTGCATTAACTAAAGTTTTAACCCTTTCTAGGGCGCAAACTTTTTTTTTCTCTTAAAAACGATGTAAAATTCCATAGGGAAAAATTATAATTGGTGTTGCCATCTGTTGACATCATTATATACTAAAAACTTATTTTTTCTTATAAATTATCACAACACTACCGCAAGCCTGAGAATAAAAAACTCTTATAAAGTTCGTTTTGTAATGAAACCACCACCCCTGTAAGGTTAATGTTTATAATCAGAAACTTCTTTTCAAGGTTAATGTTTATAATCAGAAACTATTCATTAATAGCAGTTTCGGCCAAGCAGATTTTCGAAGCTAAAACAATAAATCAATTATCACTAGACTTTACTAACTTTTAAGTTTTCTTGTTGCTCAATATGAAAAAATAAAGTCTATTTTCTTCAAATGATGCAGGTAATAAACATCTAAAATTAAAGGATTCAATTAACGTGACGTGACAGTCACATGTCAAATGTAAGTGCGCACTTCATCCACCATCAATAGCATATTGCTTTGCGCCAATATGTGAAATCACATCCTTTTTCCTCCCGCAATTTTTTCAATGGATTCTAAAATTAACCCTTTGCACTCTGAAAGTTAATAAGATGCATAATTGTGGGTGTAACTTTAACTAACAGTGTTAGGATTGATTTAGCGCTTTCGGAAGCTGAAAAATATTGTTCTTAATTTGTTTCCATTCCTAAAAATTAATCTGTCTGTTTTTGCTATTATTCCTTTAACGGTCATTGGTTTGGAAGTGAAACCACACATTGAGCATTTTTTTACTCCGCATGGGCGAAACTTTGCGTAATTTTTCTTACATATCTTAAGAGCCAGATATATAGGGCAACTTAAATTAAAAATTCCAATTCAATAGCTTTAGTAGTCACAAAGATATCGGCATTGCAAGAACTAAATTGCTTTCGTTCTCTAAGAGAAGCAAATGATGAGGGTTCTTGATACTTTTTAAATTTAAATCTTCGAAAAAATATTGAATTTTATGAATATTGAATATCATGAATACTCGCGTGTACTTATAAATTAAATACATAATTTGAATGGCATTTCAATGATAACTTATTCAGAGGAAAAATAGTTTGTTACCGTTCATTGGTTTCATTGTGAAACCACAAATTTCTTGAAAATAAAAATGACATTTTTTTTTCTTTTACATATTTATGATCAGTTACATGTCTAACACTCACTTTTGAAATAAATTTTGTAATTTTAAAAACGAAACATGTAGTAAACTGTAAATATTTAAAGGGTTTTTATAGTAAGCACTATCCAACAATTATGTGAAAAAGATGCATCTTTCAGAATGTCGAGTCGAACTCGACATAGGAGTGCAAAGGGTTAAAATACCTCATCGTACTTAAATTAACACAAAATCATATCAATGGTAATTGACTCTATTTGTGAAGTGAAAGTAACCTTCTAAACAGGCGTTTTAATACGTAAACTCCTATTATAAAAGAGGTAATTAGAAATTTATCCCAATTAATTAACACATATTTGTACTTATTTGAAAAAATCTAAACTTTAATCCTTTGTTTAGAATATTCAACTATTAGAAGTTCTTAATGAATGAGAATCATATATATTAGATTGAGTAACTTACTTTATGTTTAATTACTACTTCACAAACTTTGTATTTAAAATATAATCACTATTATAACAAAATGTCATTTGTGAAATATACCAAAATATTTTTTGACGCAAAGCACTTGTATAGGTTAGCTATATCTGCTCTTAAACTGTTGTATGCGATATGTGAATGCTGCATTATTGTCACAAAATGCCATATGCCGAAGCGGTTCCAGCTGTTACTTCAAAAGTTTCTGTATCTTGTGGGTGGTTTGGGGCAAACGACATTTAGAGCGATAGAGAAAATTGTTCCATTAACTTGTTGTTAAGTAAGTAAAGGTTCTTTTCATTTTCCATCAAAGTAAATGACTTAGAATACGAGAAACTCCCCACATAAACAGAAATGCATACTTGGAACTTCCACTCCGTATACAACACAAGAGACGTGTCCCAGAGACGTGCTAACGATGTTTTCCACCTCGCCTGTGGACACGTTCTCCCCGCGCCAGCGAAACGTGTCTCCTGAACGGTCCACGAAGTACAGGTATCCTTCTTCGTCCATCACTAAGATATCACCTGCAGACAAAAAGTATACAATTACAGATATAACCCAAAGCAAGTACATGTATTTTCTCCCTAAACACAATTTATCGGCTTCTTTCTGTTCGATTCGGTATGCATAATTTTGAGCACCTTTGCTTACACACAGAATTGGCAAATAGTCTCAAAAAGAGCTTCTCAGGCCAGTCATTCATGACCACTCTACCTCCATGCCACGCAAATCCTACCATTCCATCCAAAAATAGAGCTTGAATGTGGAAAACAGACACAATTGGCGTGGCTTCACATAGCCTGGAGTGATCCGTCGAATATTCTGTCCTCCCCAAATTCCATCACTCTACTTCATTTGAAGTAGACTCTGCCAGTCTGTTATGGCAGAATTCCGACGGAAAATAGATGCGGGGGCAAGGTTTTAGGATTGGAGTGGTGGGACCAATATAGCTTGGGGTGTTCACTGAGCAGAATACAGTGACTAGCAGTGGATGGATTTGAATGACGTGGCGTGGTCTTGAATGACCGGCCTAATCGACAAATCTGAGCTTTCCCAACTTTCAAAGCAACTTTGACTCCCCTAAGAGCGTAAACGCTTGTTGGCGACACTACATCTTTTTCTGTCAAGTCCCATCTGTATGAATTTAAACTTTTTTATCTTAATACTCTCAGCACAGAAATTAATTTCACTAGGATCATGTTGTTGAGATTTCCTAATCTCGACTTGGATTTTCCACTCTGGCGTATAAATGAAATGTGAGATTAATTACATATGAAGTATTTTTACACTACATGATGGTGAGAATTTTTAACGCATGAGGTTGTAAGGAAGTTAACTAAAATTTCGAATTGTTCCGTCCCTTATTTAATACGTTTCGCAATGTTTTCATTTGCGTATTTAATGTAACATGTAATTACAAGTATTATTTTCATAAATGCTTTATTTTTGATACATTATACGATGTGGTCTCAAAACGTTTCGAGACTAGCTCTGTAACACTCAAATAGATAGCAGAACAAAGGTGCACACACAGTCATAGGTAGCACCAATATTCATAAGTTAGTGTGCCAAGAGACTGTGCGAATACGTAGGTGTGCAGCTCCTACTTTTGTGACCACGTTCGCTACCACTTTTGCGAACCTAACATGAACAAATAACGAAAGGAAAATTTTGCGTGAAATTCTGCAAATCTGTCACAAAGACGCTTCGCATGATCCAGTAAGTTTTGGCGATGCTGTCATGAGTCGTCCAAGACATTTGCAATGGCATGAACTCAACCAGTGGAAGAACATCACTGGAAGGCGACGAGAGATCCAACACGAATCGCAGAAGGTGATCGAAACGCTTCGAGAAGTAGACTTCCAAGACACATTCCAGAAATAGCAAGAGCTCTGGGAACGCTGTATTGCTGTGTTAGGTAATAATGTGTCAATCTAGATAAGAAGATAGTTTCTGAACAATAGAGTTAGTCGCCAAATTACCCCCATATCACATCGTTTAATTTATGCATTTTCAGAATCTGCACATTGTTGATATCAAGATATAAATAGCTGATTCAGAGACATGAATCAAATAATCTATTGAAGAAAATAAATATTTTTCCCGAAGATTTAACCAGCTTTTAAAAATTTGAAAATGTAGAAAACTTCTTCTAAGCTTTCATGCAATATTTCACCTGAATATTTGTGCTTTAAAAATAAAATTTATTGATGTTGCGTGCTTTTTTTTATTTAAATTACCTATTCAATTGAATATTAAGCTTGCAAAAGATACTGTACGAAATGTCTACGTATGTCAAATCGTTTGTCAAAAACAGCAAAAAATATCTTTTCATCAGAAATGAAAAAAATGTTTAATATTTTTTTCAGAGTATATGATTCCTATAAGAAGAAAATTCTTCGAAGAATTTTTTAAAGTTCTGTCACAGCATTGACGTAGCAATAGTAAATTGTTCCCAGGAATAATTGTATTTTTTGCCACCCTCATTAAATATGACTTTTAAATAATAAATTAAAGCATTTGTATTTTCTTCCTGTATCGCACCAACATAATAGTTCCAGCAGAATTGATACACCCTTTGTTCCTTGGTCATTGCTACAGTGGTGAATTTCATGAACTCCTCAAAATTCTGAAACTCATTGAATGACAGTTGAGGTGCAAGTACGATGTTACATTAGATTTCGGAATACAAGGAAATTAAAATTCAGTCACTGCCATTTGAATTCAATTGATTAGTCAACTACTCTCTTCCAAGTGTTTTCAAAAAATACAAAATCGTCGGAAAACGCCTAAAAACACTTTTTTGTATCCGCCCGAAATCGAAAAAAGTCCTATTCTGTATGTAAAAGTGTTGTTCTACAATTTCAAACAATATCTATATAGTCGGTTTTCAGAAAAAAAGAGGGAGAAATTAACCTTACACCGGGCGAGCTAAAAATTTTTACACGAGCGGGCGAGTGTCGTACTTTTTAGGACACAATAAATTTCTTAATTTTTACTCTTGCAGTTGTAAGTTACTTCATTATAGTAATAAGAGATACATCAAAAAAGCATATCCTTTCATCAAGAGTGAAAATTTATTTTTATATTATTTGCAAAATCTAAAATTATACTGAAATCAGAGAAAACAATGAGATTTAATACTATTATTTTATAAAAAAGGTATTAAGCAATATATAATAAAAAATAGTATAATACCAACTAAGATTGTACAACGAAGACTTTCTTCTTAGTTTCTTATCATTGTCCTTGCATTCGAATCACTGAACTTTTGCCAGACTCTTACAAGTATACTATATATTGCACCTACTGTATTTCACGGATTTTGATTATCGTTTTATTCCTTTCAAACACAAACCACAAGCTCTTTTTCTCAATGCTGATTGCTGTTCACTTGCTTTTTAAAGTTGTGATGTATAATTTAGATTTAAAGACATGGTAATGTCATATGGCGAATATCAGATTTTTTGGGCTCGAGTAGTGAGTTATTTTCATAAGACTGAGGTTTTTGAAGAAAATTCTTCGACTTGGTGGATTATTGGCAGGCTTATTACATATTATATTAAACATTTTTGACAATTTGAAATGAAATATTAAATCGCTGTAATGGATTGTCACTGGATATATAATTATCAAACTGAAACATTAAGACGTGAAAAAAATTTCAAATTACACGAGCGAGAGCGCGTTGTAATTTTTACGACAGAAGAATAAAACAGTATTAAATCATCTTGAAAGTCGGACAAACCCATTCATCCTGAAGGGGAGGGTCACATGAAGGAATAGGAATGACCTTCAGACAGTTTTGACTCTGAATGTAAGAACAGGGCATGAAAAATCCCGTTTGTCATAAAATTTGCACAGGTGCGCCAGCTGGAAGGTTAAGTTTGAAGTTAACAGTTTTTTTTTTCTTTTATTATGCCTGAACAAATTATCCCGAACACTATGTACAGAATTTTAATTTACTCTTAAAATAATGCAGGTATCGATCTGAAATTCAGACCAGATATTCCCTTCTCTATAAGTCGTATTTTAGTAGAATTGCAAATATTTTGCTGAAATTTTTTAAAATACAAATATTTTTCAAAATTTACTATTTTGCTTAATTTACGCCTTTTCTAATTATTATATCCTGACGGTCTACAAATCATTTTAGAAACGTTTTAAATACCCATAGCTTTCTTATTTAAAATTTTCTCTCAGGTTAATAGCCTTTTATTTAAAC
Source organism: Araneus ventricosus (assembly GCA_013235015.1). Taxonomy (NCBI): domain Eukaryota; kingdom Metazoa; phylum Arthropoda; class Arachnida; order Araneae; family Araneidae; genus Araneus; species Araneus ventricosus. The sequence continues at coordinate 157,330 of BGPR01001074.1, read as the reverse complement.
ATGGAAAACTGATGTTTCACCTCTCACATACTCTCTACCTTTATCCAGTCAGATATCCAGGTGCATGATTAGTGGCATATTTCGGATGGCGAACCCACCATCTTAAAGTAATAAAAATGCTGTTATGTATTTTCCCACAATTTGATTGGACTACTATGTATTAAACGTGGAAACACCTTGGCTAAAATCGTAATACAATAAAGCTTTTCTAAGCTGCCACCCCAGTATAGTAATTCCCCTTTCAACTGCCACGTTTGTTTAGTGCAGAATTTTCGCCTATAGACATAATCCTAAAATAATATTTTCGAACACTTGAACCACTCTGAGCGGTTGGTTGCCCTTTGAACTTCAAGGAAATCCATTCCTTCTCTTTGACCTTGGGCTTTTTATTAAAAGAAAAAAACTTAAATACAATACTGAAAATCAGATCGAAATTAATCGTTCATTTCCCAATGTGAAGAGAAAAATGAACTAAGGCCTCTACCGGATTGAAGCATTCAAAAGTTTATCTGTGTCTTTCTGGAGTTCATTCCAACCGTGACAAAGAAGCTGTTGATTTGGATTGCGACCATCAGCAAATGACACTTTCAGTTCAATAGACTTTACTTTAGGGAAAATTAATGATATTATTGTCCATTCGTCAACAACTACCAACGAATCGATTAGAGATTAACTTTTCCAATTAAAAAACATAATTGAACAAAGTGTTTTAAAAAGTTAACTCCAAAAAATCTAAAAGATCCAAATAAACACAAATTGTATATTATTTTTTTAGAAAAGAGAAATTTTCCAGTTAAGTTCTTATCTCTTTAGATGATTCGTAAAATTCACTTTGTTATAAAAAACGAATTAGGTCTTGCTTAAATACATATTTCATACTTCCAAGCATGAAACCCCTTTAGAGCTGTCACTCATCCTCTTTTCCTTGGAACGGTTGGTGGCCTCTGTAATGAGGTTTCACTGCATTAAAGAGGTTCTTATTTTCATTTATAAAGCATGTATATTATTACATACTCGAAAGAAAAGCCATGCCTCCTTTTCAAAACAGTTTCGTAAGATTTTCCGCTGCTTCATTCTGAATAGCATAGCCGTCAAAAGAATTGATCGGATTGCCGATAATTTTCAGAAATAACTAAGTATGTCTTGCTTAAATACATATTTCGTAGTTCCAAGCATGAAACCCCTTTAGAGCTGTCACCCGTCCTCTTTTCCTTAGAACGGTTGGTGGCCTCTAATGAGGTTTCACTGTATTAGGAAGATTCTTACGTGCATTTAAAAAGGATTTGTATGAATACATACCCGAAAGAAAAGTCATGTTAACTTTTCAAAATAGTTTCGTAAGAATTTTTGTTGTTGTTTCATTCTGATTAGAATATCCGTCAAAAGAATTGATAGATTGCTGAAAATGTTCAGAAATAACTAAGTATGTCTTGCTTAATATATATTTCGTATTTCCAAACTTGAAACCCCATTAGAGCGGTCACCTTTCCTCTTTTTCTTACAACAGTTGGTGTCCTCTGTAGTGAGGTTCCACTGCATTAAAGAGTCTCTTATATGAATTTAAAAATCATGTATATGATTACATACCTGAAAGAAAAGCCATGTCTCCCTTTTCAAAACAGTTTCGTATGATTTTCTTTTTTGTTTCATTCTGATTAGCATAGCCGTCAAAAGAATTGACTGGATTACTGATAATTTTGCCGATCATTTCTCCAGGTTCGCCTGTAAAAGCAAAATATATTTAGTTGCATAAGTTTTTTCAATGAAAATAACAATTTTAATCTTCGAAGGGCAATTATTTTGATTCAATATCTTTAAGCTCTCAGAAGTGAGCTTCAAAGTAGACTATTTAATATATTGTAAGCAAGAGTAGACAAAACCCCATGGCTTAGTGGTAGCGTTCACGTCTGTAGAACCAGGGGACGTGAGTTCAAGCCCGGGAGAGGTCAAATATTTCATATAATTATGTTTTGTTTCTTAATTTACTTCACATTTCTCGTCTTTTCTAGAATATGCAAATTAATAATATGTAAATTAATCTTTGATTTATTTCCAGAACATTCCAGTCTAGAATGTTCCACGCCTGTATATAAGTTTCTGTAAATAGTACTTGGGGGTTGAATAAAGCTCGAGTTGAGATCTTACTCTATCGTGTGATTGTTTCTATCCTCTCGCATTTACCACGATAAATCTACGTGACATTTTGGTGGAGGCGCCGGGTATCACCGATTGCTACAACGGAAGAAGTACGACGAAGTCTTCGGTTGCAAGGACTTCCTCCTGAATTTGGATTGCTACCCAACCCAACAAGGAGTAAGAAGAAAATGACTGTCGAAGACAGCGACAAGAAGTCGGATGGGACTCCTACTATTCTAACCTACCAGCTTCCCAGGAATCCCTGTGTTTTCTCCGGTGACGAAAAACAAGACGCCTCAAGGTGGCTGAAAGACTTTGAACGAATCACCGGGATGATCAAATGAAATTGGCGAATGTCGTATTTTACCTCGCCGATACTGCTAGACTATGGTTTGACAACAACGAGGACGATTTCACGAACTGGGCCGCCTTTCAAGAAAGTTTGGAAAAGACGTTCTGCAGAATAGAGGAAAACAGACGCCAAGCCGAGAGACTGCTACAGACTCGAGCACAACTTCCAGGAGAAAGTTCCGAGTCCTACATACAAGATGTCCTTTCCTTATGCAAGCGAGTCAATCAATCTATGCCCGAGAATGAAAAGATAGCGCACCTCATGAAAGGGATAAACGAAGAACTGTACCAGATACTGCTGGTCCAAGACTACTCCAAAACAAAAGACCTGGTCGAACGCTGCCGCCAAATTGAAAACTTGCGGAGGAGGCGTATCACAAAAGAAAAATTCCAGAGACTTCCAAACATCTCTGCTACTTCTTCGGGACTTGAGGAAGACGATCTAAAATCTCTCGTGCGAACACTTGTGAGGGAAGAGATTCAGCGATTTTTACCTAAAGTACAAGACCTCCAGTATGGACTTGAATCCACTGCTGACGTCGCATCTATCGTCCGTGATGAGGTCATGCAGGCATTATCCCCACTATCGACCCCTCAAAGACGAAATACAGCTCCCATACGACGTTCGGCTCCGGCAGGGCTACAACAAAGACGAATACAAAGAAGCAACGCCGCTCCACCACGTAAAACTGACGTCTAGCGAACTAATGATAATGTCCCGCTTTGCTTTCATTGTGGACGCCCAGGACACGTCTTCAGGTACTGTCGAGAACGACGTCAAGTTTTCGCTTCAGCTAAAGCCAACCGCACTCCATATTCACGTCGGGACTCAGATTTCGATATGGAATCAATTCAAAGCTACGGAGCCGACGACAACTATTCACATCCTACGCCGACCCGCCAAAGAAGCAGTTCCCCTTATCCTCTCCGCTCCTCTAATCGAAGACAGTCGCAATCACCTGTACGCCGATCCAGCCGCTCCCCTCGACGATTCAATGAGGAAAACTAGATCAGGCGACCTGTGTTGGAGGTGAGGCCGCACCTAAACAAAATCCTCCGCCGTATACCACCAATAGATTAAGGGAGAACACCACTTACGTTAAAGTAAATGGACAATGTGTAAGAGCCCTCGTCGACTCGGGTGCTGATTTTTCAGTTATATACGACGAATTACGAAGACGACTCAACGTTCCTATGTTTTCCGAAAAAGGACCCACACTAAAAACCGCCGACGGTAAAACTGTAGCATCTTCAGGACGATGCGTGCTTAAAATCGACTTAAATGGAAACGTTGGACCATTTGAATTTCTAGTGTTACCAGAATGTAGTCACCAGATGATATTAGGATGGGACTTTTTCCGTGCAACTGATGCCGTAATAGACTGTGGAAAGGAAGAAATTCAATTTGCAGATCTACTCGCAGAAGACACTGAAACCAGTGAATCCGAATGTTCCTTGTTTGCCGCTACGGATTACGTCATCGAAGCAAATGCCATAAAACAAATTTGTACCCTTAGCCCAACCATTAATAATTCCAAGAAGGCATTGATTACCGGCAATAAGTACCTACTGTATGGAAAAGAAATTTGTATGCCAGCCACACTTCTTGAAGTAGA
>BGPR01001074.1:88943-140898 GCA_013235015.1 Araneus ventricosus | reverse complement strand
GGCTGTAACTAATACAACTTGAGTTGCAAAGATGTCAATGCGGTTTGTAGAATCACTTTTGGATTATAAACGGCTTCATGATCATCCAGCTGTAAAATATGCTGATCTGCAGTGCCGATCCACAGAAACCTATAGAGTTAAAAATGGTATAATATTTAAATTATAGGAGAGAGTTGCCGCATTTGGACCGTCCTCTAGTGTGGACCTTTATTGTAACCTCAATTCTATTAAATATTTAGGCTGTAAGGAGCAAAAAATTGCAACTCCTCTAGAATTCGATTTTAAAAACTACTTAATAACGACACATCCCTGCCTCTAGAATGACTGAACTACTGAGAGAAATCTAAAAAAGCCAACTGAGAGAGAGGAAGGCAAAGGCGGACAAAAGAGGGCTGTGAAAATCGCAACTCGAATGCATCTGATTTCAAAGGTAGAAAGGGTTGCTTTTATTCCCGGCTGAGCTCTCCGCGTTGCTCAGCTCGCGAATTTGGATCCTTAGGATGAGCAAAATTCTATGCAGCTCTGGTATGTCTCTCTCTTAGTTTTGGAATGATTTTTCGTCTTCCTTTTTTTTTATTACTTTTTGTCATTTTCGTTGATCATTGAACTTTTAAAGTGGAAGAATAAGCCAATTGGAATTAAAACAAATTACAAGCTTTTAAAATCATTTCAGGGGGACTGCAACCCTAATGGACGAGCCGCCACTGATCATATATGAAGAAAAACAAAGGGAGAAGAAGAAATAATACAATTTATAAAATGTCATGTTCATAGATTGCGTGCTGTTGGGCACTTGTGCCCCCTTTTCCCAGCCAAATTTACGCTACTGCTTGAAAGTTAAATTTAATTAATTTGAATTTCCGATGCAGAACAATATTCCTTACAATACTAGATTTGAATAATATAATATATTATATTTGAATGTATTTGAATAATATCGTAAGAATATTGTACAATCTTTGAGAACTTCGTTGAAACAATTTTTTCATTGAGAAATGGATAAATTGGAATTGATTTTTTTACCCACTAAACCAATTAGAAAATGTTTTTATATGGATGCAAATTCACAAAACCACGAAAACGAAAGCTTTCATTCCTTTTACAGTACATGCAGCGGAACTGTACTTGAGTTCTTTAATTTATTCATCACTAAGATTCAATACAGAATCCATATTTTTATACCCTGTAAGCGGTTAGCTATTTTGATCTACTTGCATTAAAGTCTTAAAATTTTGTTTTTAATGTGAATAATGGGATCATTATTGCTTTTAATCAAGTCTCTGAAATCTTAAGAATATTTTATCCACTGTAATTTAAGAAGATTATACAAATAAACATGAATTATCTGCTTTTGAAATGAATATGAGAAACGGAAAAGTACGTGCAGAACGCTTAGAGGGTTACCTCTCTTGGTACTGTACAACCCGCGTCTCAGTTATTCCATACAGTTTGGCAGACAATGATATTATAGAGTTGCATATAAATAGGAATTCGATTAGTTGCAAAAGTTTTATGCAAATAATGATTAAAAACAATCCATGATTTGAAACAGAAAAGGTAAAAAAAATCACCCTAAGTTGTAGTGTTAATTAACGCTAATTAACTTTTTAAAACAAATGTTCCTTGTAGTAAAATTACTTAAGCCTTTATCTAGTAGAAGCAACCAATTTTTAAAACGTAGTTGAGTTTGAATTAGATTTAGAAAGTTAGCACTCATGGATATGGAGGACAAATTTCGAAATAAACCAGTTCTTCGCCAAACCTCAATTTCATCCAACAATGATGAATACAAAATCATACTCACCTGCTGTGTCTAATTATAGCTGCTTTAGGTAGCCCGGTTGTTCCAGACGTGTAGATATAAAAAAGTTTATCTAGAGAGATACAAAAGCATAAGAGTCAACAAAAAAATCAGCACGGGACTGCCAGAATATGAAAATTAAATTACTTTTTTTAAATTTTAGAGCAAAATGAAAATGAGCAATCGAAACACAAAAATTACCGTGAAAGCTAATTTTGTACTTTTTAGGATCAATAGGGTTCGTAGACGCTTCTTCCAGAAGAGTGTTTAGGGACTTGGCTTGAAACGAAATGACTCCATCTGTCGAAGCCCCTCGCTCAGTGAAGCAAAAAAATTCAAACGAATCCTTATTGTTGAAGAAAGGCTGGGCATCTTTTACAACTGAAACAAAATAAATGGAAAATCTCAAATTAAAGCTGAAGATTGCTGATCTTTTCTTTACTCAAATTTTACTCAATTACTGGATGCCTGATTCGGTTATTGAGTTAACTCTCTGAACCTGGCTAAAGTGAGAATTCCAGTACCTCAAAAACTGAAGTAAATTTTCGTTCACGAAAACAGAATGAAATCCTTCCTTTCTTTACAGAAATTCCAGGAGGACGACACCCAAGTTTGGGCGATCAATTGTACGCAAAGAAAGGAAAAACTTTTCTCCCGTAAAAGTCTCTCAGGCGCCCGAAACTGCCTGAGTCCGGTGTCTGCCGAATGGGGCGGTTTGAGACGGACTAGGGCTCATAGAGCTAAATAATAATTCATGGTCATTTTTCAATTTTTTTTCCTCTCTATCTCCTTTGAAGCGTGAAAACTAACGGAGAGCAATACTTTGTTGTTGAGGCGTTGCCTTTCTTCATACATAACACAAATTTCACGAGTAACTTTGGCTGTCTTAATCCATCAATGGCCAAGTCGTATTTTCTCAATAATATCTTGTGTACTAATATTAAATGTCCTGAAATAAACTGGAAAATTACGAAAAAAATCCCGCCAGAATAATTCATGTTTCATTGTCCTCATAAACCTGGTCTCCCTAAATAAGCAAAGTCCTATTGATGAAAAAAATCTATCAAAATCTAAAATTATGTGAAATTTCAAAACGAAAACTTATTCTTACAGTTGTATTTACTGATATATTTGCTTAAATGTAAATTAATTGGTAAATAATTGAACAAACTTACCCTTTTCGTCTTCACATTACGAAAAGCTACTTTCGAGTCTGATTCGAAAATAAAAAGGGTGCATTATCAACCAAACGCCTGATATGTGCTGACGAATACTTAAAAACACTTAAAAAAACGAATACTCAAAAATACTTAGAAAAACGAATACTTAAAAAAACTTTAAAAAACGAATACTTAAAAATACTTAAAAAAACGAATACTTAAAAATACTTAAAAAACGAATACTTAAAAATACTTAAAAAAACGAATACTTAAAAATACTTAATAAAACGAATACTTAAAAATACTTTTTGTAAAATTTATGATGAAAAAATCATTCCTTTGAGTTTATGGTATATTTATAAGCGTCTAAAGCGGGATGCAGGATATTAGTGGGTTAGCACCTCGATTAAATTCAAAATTCTAAAGGTGTCGAAAATGCTCAATTTTGTCCAGTTGACATTCTATTTTAATTCTCTGTAAATACGCAAAATCAAAAAAATAAATAAATAAAAATTCACCTCCTTTTAGAGCATTGAATTCTCTTTAAAATAATATAAAGCATTTTTCTAATGCGTTCTATTTCTGCGTGTATCTTTAAACTTGAAAAAAATTGTCTTTGATTATTATTTAACCCAGGATTTAAAGGCTCTAATAACCATGAAAACTGATTTGAAGAAAAATCGTTGTGCTTGTTCAGAGCTTCTAAAACTACCGGCCGTGAATCGTTAAAGGCTATTTCAGAGGGCAGCGTTGTGTGTGCGTTTTCCGTCTACCAAGGGGCAATTCCACTCGCCAAAAGTCTGTAGCACGTGACTCAGTGAGAAAACCGGCCAGACAGGATGACGGCAATTGTGGACGGCATTCAATCGGCTTAAGCATATTAAGTATCGTGGACTGTTTCCTTGGACACGAGGGTGATGCCACTCACCAAAAGTTTGTAGCACGTGACGCATTGACACAACCGTCAAACAGGATTTCGGTCTTCGTGGAAGGCGAACTAAGTCACCATCCAAGTCACACCCGATTGGTTTGAATTTCCACTGATGACAGTTTTCCGTCACTATGGTGTACATGTTTAAAGCGTATATTACACGGACAGCTTACCGTGATCTGTTTCCGTGGGCACGAGGGTAATGCCACTCGCCAAAAATGTTTATGGCACGTGACGCATTGAAACAACTGGTCAGACAGGAATTCGGTATCGTGTAAGGCGAACTATGTCATCGTCAAAGTCACACTCAACTGGTTTGAATTTTCGCTGCTGATAGTTTTCCGTCACCATCGTGTGCATTTCCAAGACGACTGAACACAGTCCACGATTTCCGTCATCTTGTCTGACCGGTCACGTGCTACGAACTTTTTTGGTTAGTGGCATCACCCTCGTGTCCACGGAAACAGTCCACGATACGCTGTTCGTGTGATATATGCTTAAGCCGATTGAATACCATCCACAATTGCCAGCATCCTGTCTATCCGGTTTTCTCACTGAGACACGTGCTACAGACTTTTGGCGAGTGGAATTGCCGCTTGGTAGACGGAAAATGCACACATAATGCTGCCATCTGGTATAGATGGCCTTGACTGTAGAAAGGGAACAAGCTAAAAAATACTATCTTTATAGGAGATATAAAAAAACTATTTATTGTCGCTCCTGGTTAAGCAAAATTTATTTATTTTTCCTAATTATGTGAGACTGTCCTCTAATACACATTACATGCACATTTTCGATTATAAAACGTAACCATTCTCCTTTTAAAAAGGTTTTGTATTTCTGCCTTTTTTTGCAGTTAATGGTTCAAACGGGGTCTCGGAAGCCTTTATAAACTGATTTATTTTTGCAGATTTGTAAGCAAAGCAATTAAGAAAATAATTTTTTTAATGAATTGTATTGAATTTTTCTGATTTTTTTAAATTTAATGCTATTTTAATCATACTTAAACTTTGTTTACTTATTCGTTTTTAATTGTAGAGTTCTAACAATCCTTTTAGGATATACATACAGTTGCTTTCTACCTGGAATCATTTTTTAAATCCGTCAATCCTTTTAAGAAATGGAGGGTCCAGAAATGCCTTAAGAAGTCAATAATTGTTACTGTTTATTACTGTTATTGTTACTGTTACGGAAGGTTTTTTAAAGTCCATCACTCCTCTTAGGATGAACACAGGGTGGCGAAACACCTTAAGAAATTATGTATTGTTTCCACATGGAATTTTTTTAAATCTATCAATTACGTAAAAAAATGGAACACGACTTACAGCAATGAAGGTTTTTAATGTTATTGCTACGGAAATGTAGTTGAAATGTCATTCATGATTTGAAATGAATCTAGCATGCGAGAACATCAATCAAGTTATCTGACTGATTTATAAACCAATTAAACAGAATAAAGTATATAAATTAAAAACTAATGTATTCCCTTAAATAAACTAAAACTTTTTTTAAATTAATTCACATACGGACACAATGTTGAAAACAATCAATATTGCGTAGTAAATTTAAGGGCTCTTTCATTCTTCATTATTTTTTAGAACGTTCAAACCTTTTGTAAAAACCTTTTGTTAAAACTTTTTGGAAAGGAATCTGTTTAGATTCCTTTTAGCATAATTTCTCTTCATTTTTATTTCGAATCTTTGTTACTTTTATTTTCTCGTATTAGAAATATACCGGTTATTTAAGGCGGTTAATAAAATTTAAGGGTAGGTCAGGCATAAAGAAAAACTTCATTTTTGCAATATAACATCGGGTAGGAAACGCAAAGGGTGGTGGGAGACATTACAGGGTAAACATTGGCCACAGTCTACATCAATAAATAGAATAAAAAAAGTATACACACACACCAGATAAAATGTACAGATACATATGTACAGGTAAAAATTCAGATAACGGAGTTAAATTTGCTAGAGCAACAACCCAATTGCATAAATAATAACGTGCGAAACGTGTATTGCTTTAGACGGTAAGTCTTATGAATGCTTTCCTCTGGATAGTTGTTTGGCTAATGTATTTCTTCATACATTCAAAAGAGAATTTATTAAAAATGAACTTATTTATGGTTATTGTTTCATTGATGACCTGATTGTGTTTAATTTTAATGATTTTGAATCCTTATTTAATTGCTATCCAGAAGAGCTTAAATTAAACAAAACCAATAATGAAATTGACAAGTGCAATTTTTTGGATTTGCTAATTGAAATTATGATTCAGGTGTCTCTATAGGCATTTATGATAAAAGAAATTACTTTACTTTCAAGGCTATTACACTATGTGACATTCAAATTAATCTCAACGTTAAAATATTGAAAAACACTATACATTCTCAAATTAACAGAATAAAAAATATTTGCAATAACCATTAAATTTTTGTCAGAGCTATTGATAATTTAAATAATAATTTAAAAGTAAACGTCTGCCCAAGGAATTTCTTTAACTTTAAAAATTTAATTAAAAAAGGATTGAAGACCTTTTAAATTTCTGTTAATTTAATTCTAATTTCTCTCAATAGATGAAGCTAGGTTCGCTAGCTTCTAAACTTAAATCCTTTGTTCCGATATGCCTCATTGGCGTTGTTCTACTAGTATTTTTGGCAGAAGATAATGTTGTTTATATCTTCGTTTTATTTCTTTTCGATTTGTTAAAAAAGGCTTTCTGAAGTTTTTCTTATATAAGAAAGGTTTTTTCTTGCATTATTTCAATTATTGGATAAATTCAGGTCACAGAGGGAGCATTATTTGACTATTAAATCGTTCCCTCGACAGAAAATTTATCTATTTTAGAACTCCGATTCCGAGTGGCACTTTGAAAAAGTTCGCCATTAGAGTTCTCATTAATTTGTTTTTTTCCATTTTATTTGGGTTCATCTTAATGTGTTATAATTTTTATTGCAGTTTGATTTTTGTTGTTTGATTGTATCTTAACTGGTTAGTTTATGATGACAATATTGTTAATGCAATTTCTGGATGCTGCTGCGTTTGCGCGCAGAAGGTAAATTATTATTACCATTGTTTTTTTTTGTTTTGTTTTTTCTGTTTACTCCTTTTTTGCACATATTAAAGTATCTTTGTTTTTAAGTACACTCCAAAAGTTTATTGTTGATACTGCATCCTACTTGCCATTATCACATCTGTCATGATGCGTACAACTTTGTTACGTTGTTATTCATGCAACTGTGTTGTTGTGCTATTGCAAATTTGTATTCCGTAAGTCTGTGCTGTACATTTTATCTTGTGCATTGTCATTTAATACTAAAAGTACCGCAACTTGTACTGTCTTACCGCCACGAAAAAGAAACCAGACACCAAACATGCTGATGACGGTCGTTGTGGAAACGGGATATTCCACTTCATTTTTGGGGTGAGGGAACGGGCTTTATTTCATTTGGCGCAAATAGAACCGGCGGAAGTCTCATTTCGTTTTGTACTTCGGTCGAAAATGAATTCCTCGCCTAACGAAGTGCGCTTAGTTTTCTAAATGTTGCTTTGACTTCTAACGTTGTTATGCATACAACACACATATAAAACACAATGAACATAATAAGAAAGAAAATTCCTAAATATTCATTAAAAATGTATTATAAATGTTATCGAAATTTCAATTTACTTAGAGTACATCTATCAGCGCCTCGCTCTACTACAATTTTGTTTGAGCCTCCAATTTTGAGGGGGGGGGGGGGGGGTATTTTCCACTTTTTACTACCCTTATAATATTGAAGAGTGATTTAACTTTTTAATTATTATTATTTTTAGTGTGTAAATATAACGATTTTTTACACAAATTACAATGAATACTACTAATATTATTATACTAATTCAGTAAATTATATTGAAATCCTATTTAGGATTATTTAACTGCGTGTAATAAGAAACCATGCAGCTTTCCTCATACTGTGAACTTTGGTTGTTGTTAATTGTGAATATTTAAAATTATAGGCGGAATGAATTAATAATAAAACAGCACATTTCGAATATAAAATAAAATTAATGATAAAATGAAATGTATTTTTCAATACATACTCTCAGAAAAATTACGTCCAAATATCAAAGCCTTAACGTCAATGCAATTAATAGAATGTCCCAATGAATCTCTTTTTAAATTCGTGTTAATCAGTGCAGTAACGACGCCAATTTTCGCCAATCCCAGCCAAATGCAAACATATTCCGGGCAATTATCCAGCAACAGTGCAACTTCGTCGCCTTTCGAATATCCACGAGAGGCGAAGTAATTGGCGACTTTGTTGCTCAGTTCGTCTACCTGCAATATCAAACGTTAGTATTATAATTAAAAAATACTATTTAAAATTTTAGTCCGAAGAATAAACACTTTAGACACTGACGATATAATTAAATAAATAAGTTGAAATTACTATATGGACGAGTTTTCTGATTTGTTTATTTTGGTTTCACAAAACTTCCGAGGTGAGCGAATCAGTTCTTTCTTGAGTACACAAGCGCCAAAAAGAATAATAAAGAATAATTATGGCAACCTTTCCACAAAATTAGATTCTTATTCTAAGTAAACATTGAGAGCTACAACAATAGGAACATGAAATTTAATATTTTCAAAGTATCCTTAATCCATAACATTAGAAAACATAACTTTAAACATTCATTAATGTCTTCAAACAGAGTGCTGATATTTTGAAGATTCCCACTGACTCAACATTATCACCGGAAATTGATGAGTAAGCCGTAACTCCTACTTACCGCAAATAAACAAAATAGAAAACTCGTCCATAGGGAAAAAAAACTTCGAACCTGTTATACAAAACCTCGTAGAATGATAATGTTATCATTCTAGAAAGCATTATTTATTTTATCGTCTGCTTTTATATAATGCTACATCGCCGTAATTTTTAAAGCAAATTTACAAATTCATCGAATTATATCAAAATCATACAAATTGCGACATGATTCCATCATATTTGGAACAAAAGTACGGAAGCAAATAAATTAAACAGATTACTGAGTATTCCAATAGCAATTGAATGGTATAAATATTTAGCATAAGCAGTTTCATAATAAATTTTGAAATACATTTTAAAACTAAAAAGTTTCGCACTGAAATAAAATTGGAGGCAATGGAAAGCTATTTTTTTTTTATTCTTAAGTGGTGTAAAAATGGTTTTTGTGCTATAATATGCTACGAAATTATTGAGGAAAATCTTTAACATTTCGATTAAATTTTAATTAAAACTCTTAAAATTTTGAAAGCACCTTTCTTAGCAAGCACCTGCTTCCAAAGAAGTAACCAAGCACCGAATTTGGTGGTTATAGGCCCAATGATCTGCCCTATGGAGCGTTGGAATAATTTGCACATCGCACAACTTGCACACAATTTGAACAATTGCACAGCCTAGAAACATTATCAAGTTAAAATAAAATTGCTTAGTTTCATTTTTACAATGATGCTCTCTTTAGAATCATCATGCTGTGTTTCTATGAGTTGCAAGTCAAACTATTCTTGTATCAATCATCACGCAATTTACAGATACTACCTCAGCTTAAAAGAATTATTATGCTACCATTTTCATGTATTTTACACCCTGATTATTAATGCTTCGAAACTATGATGAGAAATTCGTTACCGTTACTCTTATAGCTCTATTAAACTCAAATATTAGTTTACAGGGTAAACTGTGCTACTCAGAAACTTTCAAATATTTAATCTTCATACATGTGTGTGCTTAAAATACACGATAATTATAAAGCTTTTATGAGCAAAAGGAATATTATTTAATTTATCGTTAGCGATACATTTGCTTTCAAAGATAATATACACAATCCGGTTTCGGTTTAAAAATAATGAGGTCATTTCTAGAAAAAAGATTTAATAAAAATAAACTTCTAAGAATTTAGTGGTATTTTAAATGGTATACCGTTTTAATCACACAACATGTATCGAAAACTTGTAATACACTTTGTAATAAACGTTACCATCTGGTAGGTCCATTTCTCGTCTTGAAAAATGAAACATGTCCCATGTCTGTTCTTTTCAACTGTTGATCGGAAATTATCAATGAGTGTTTTATCAGACAGATGACACTTTTTTATGAAAGACTGAGTCTTAAAAAACAGATATGCGGCTCTGTAAAAAAGAAAAAGAATTATATTAAAATGAGCAGTGCCACTCTACATAAACAAATTTTCATTCATCAAGCACAGAAGTTAGAGAAGATAGAAATTTTCAACAATAGTAATCAATTTCATGAAGACTATGCACATGTTATGTATAAATTTTACTTCCCCAAAACAAATACATTAACTTAGGAATAAAGTTACATAAAAAAATGTTCTGAAACAAAATTGTAGAAAATTTTACACTCGAGAGTGCGAGCAGTCTTCAAAATTTTATGACATCCGTTGGTTAGAATCGTTGAAAAAAAACATACTTTTAAGAAAACAGAAAAACAAGATTAGAACTAAACAGGGAAAATTAACTCTCAACATGGAACTATGCCTTTATATATCTCTTTTTTCATGCGAATTATCCACACAAATATTTACATTCATCAATATTTACAAAATTACAATTGACTGTCTGCTTTTATCAGCATTAACAAAATTGCAATTAAATACCGACTTTTATAAATATTAATAAAATTACGATTAAATGCCTCACTTTACCAAAATGATTCAAATGTTTTTATGGTGCCAAATGCACAATTAACTAGCAGAAACATTGAAAACATTAAGACGGTCACCTTTTTGAATCAAAAAATAAAAATTATTACAAATACGATGCTTTTTATGACCTCAAGGAGTCTACATGCCAAATTCGAGAAAATATCGAAGAAAAGGTTTAGTCGTGGTTGCGTAACAAACAAATTTACAGACAGGCGAGTTGCTGAACGGTTGAGTTGAAACAGAGACCTCTTTTTTGCTTTATCAATTATTTTAATATCATTTGGATAAATTCCATAGATAACCGAATAGATTTCTATCACCAGGTACTGGTACGTTTTGTCTGCTTCACCTTCTGTACAAATGCTCTTTTTTATATGAAATAGGATTCCTGTTATGTAAAATTAAATATCCTGTTATGTAAAATTAGATTCCATTGCATTAAATATCCTGTATACTACTCTACAAGCTCAAATACACATGTAGATTAGTAACTTCTGGTCACCAGCTTGTTTTCCGGAAAGATTGATTCTATTTTACGACAGTTTGAAATCTGAGCAATCATTCATTCTTTACCAAGTTAAAAATCTATAACGTCCTGATCAATCCAAAAGAAGAAGTGGTTAATTATTCTTCGAAAATAATAACTGCAAGGTACGAATTATGCACTGAAAATTATTATAAATCAGACATAATTTTCTTAATTATAGTTCGAATAAAAGTTTTCGATATTTTTTCATAAGCGAACTTTGGCACCTGTTACAGAATACGTTGGAAAGATATGGTAGTTCTAGGTCCAGAGGTGTCCTCATTAGACAAAAAAAAGCATATCATATTTATTATTATTATTATTAAAGGTTAATCTATGCAATTCTAAAGGCATAACATAATATCATTTTTTTCTTACTCTTTTGTAATCAGCTACAAACATGTTGGTCTTTAGGATACAGAAATAAACTCATGCTGATAACCTGAATTTGTTATTATCTCCGTACATGTGTACTTAAATTTCAGGTATTTACATGCTGTTAACGTTCTTTTCAGTTGCAAAAGATAAAGTAAGGCGTCGTTCTATAACTAAGTGATAAAAGATTTTATTCTTATGAAATTTCTAGAATCCCAAAATATTTTTTTTAAAAATTAGGGCAGTGAAGAAAGACTTGTTTTCCAGCAATGCTATAGCGAATGTGATAAGCTTCTTGGAAACATCTTAACAGTGATGTTTTTTATCAAATGGATTCGCATGATATTTGATTTACATCAAACTCTGCATCAGAAATTAATAATTTAAAATAGTTTTTAGAAACTGTAGTGATATTAGTTAAGGCTTCTGATATATATAAGTGTGCGTGTGAATTGAATTTTTTATATGTTTTGTTTATTTTATTTTGAATGTTCATATATAACAGGTTATATTTTGGATGATATCACTATATATATATAGAGAGAGAGACAGATATACCAATAAAGCCACAATTTAAAAAGGAATACAAGCAATCCAATAGTAATTTGAAGTAAACGAAAAGCATACAACAAAAACAAGGAATCCATTCTAGTTCACTTCTTCAAGGGCTAGAAACTATTCGAAATGGATTCAAAAGGATATTTAGGGAATTTTCTGTAGAAGCACGCCTTTAGGCCAAGACAAAGCTTCTCATAGCCCGAACTCCCCAAAAAAAGCAACCAGGAGCAAATCCACAAGCACAAACGTCAAAAGAAAAAGGAAAAAACATTAAAAACGCTAATAAGAGCAACAAAATATTAGCCATCAAGCTTAATTAATAAGCTTTCATAAGGTAAAAATCAAAAAGAACTTACCCCTGTAGAAATTAGCCAGAGAAAAATAATTTGCCCTCGCTTTCGACAAAAGCAAAACAATAAACACTAGTCTCCGTGGCGCCATCTATATTCCCAAAAGAGGTACGGAAAGGCAGAAAAAAGAAAAGAAGGAAAGCAGAGGCCAAGACAGCAATCTCTTGGGAAGGAGACCAATTCAGAAGTATTAAGAAAGAAAAAAAAGAGGGGGTACTGTCAACCTTGATTCTACTTGTATCTATAATAAATTTAATATTTTTAGTGACTTTAATAAGAGGGTTTTCTTGAAAAGATTTAAGAGGGGCAGGGGGAATGGAGGCAATGTTGAGGTGGATTTTCAGGATTTTCAGAATTACTGTAATATGGAATACAACTGGGAAAATTTTGTTAAAATAAGAAAGTATATCTTTAGTTTAAAAAATAATAGAATTAAGAGATTTTTAACTCATTATTTCAACAATCTTGCATTTAATAATTCTTTTACTAAGCATTTAATACTGGATCTTCTTAAATTTAAAATCAAGACTGAAAATAATGATTCTCTCTTTCTAAGTAATAATAAATCTTTAAATAAAGACTATTGCGTTATTAATTTCTTAGACATTGATTTTGAGAATTTAGAAATCCCTAAAATTTTTCATAAAAGTAAAGATATATTTCCACTTAAAGACAATACAGAAATCTCAATAGCCTTTAGATACTCCAAAACTTTAAAAAAACGCGCGCGCGCGCGTATCTGCAACTACAATTTCTATAGTAAAAACCTTGATCTAATAGAAGATTCGCATTGCTACTGCAATGATGATAAATTTGCAAAATATATTGATAAAGATAAAGGGCACATTATTACAGGTGACCTGGGAATTGTTGACTCCATCTTGCTGCAGGATTTGATGGGAAGGGGCACTAAATTTAGACTGAGGGAGAAATTGAAGTACAATAAGACTTTGCTTTCTATATGCAAAGATTTGGATTTGTTTATTTCTAAGCTTGCGAGAAAATACCATTGGCCAATTGAAGGGTTCAGAGAATGGAAACACAAGATTATAGAGGAAATTAGGAGCAGATTTTATGTTGACAAAAATTACAGTAAAAATAGAGGTATTTTTGTTAATAAAATAATTTTACAAGATATAAAAAATCTTAAAGATTCATTTGTTATTACAACTGTAGATAAAGCAGCAAATAATTTTTGTATTTTATGCAAATTCTATTTTAAGGATCTTTTGATCAATGAATATAACTCCAATGCAAATTATAGCCTTGTAGACTTCACTAAAAAAGAATTAGATAAAAGAATGTTGGCTTTTGCTAAAAAACTCAAAATTAAAACCTGTTCTCTTAAGTATCCGTACCTTTTTCCAAATGTTAAATTTCATAAAAATCCTACTAGCTTTAGATTTGTTACATGTGGTACAGGAAGTTACAATTCTTTTATTAGTAAACATTTTTTCAAATTATTAAATATTATTCTTCTTGAAATTAAAAAAGAAGATAACTTCATTATCTGCAATAATGCTGAAGTGTTGGAACTACTGAATACTAACAAGATTTGCAGTTTAAACTCATTTGACTTTGAAAATCTATACACCAATCTACCGCATGATAAGCTTTTGGAAGTTTGCCTTTTCATGTATAATAAATTTCTGAACGACTCAATAATTTAAAAAACTGACTGGTTCGAGCTTTGTAATTTCAGCATTAAAGAAAACTATCTTTTTAATGGCATAAACTATTTTAAACAGATTTCAGGTATTCCGATGGGTATTACATTCTCCAGTTCTCTGGCCAATATCTTCTTGACCATCATGCTGCCAATATGTGTCGTGCCTACCTCATCGTAACTGTGAACCAGCTTGTGGCAACTTGAGGATTTACCGCCAGCGGAGTATATGAATACGTCCAACCGAGAACTCTCTCTCTTTTTACCTTTTTCTTTCCAGGTTGTTTACACCCGGTTCCTCCGGTGACTGATGTTTTCTTCACCTGTGTTTTGGAGTCCATGGGCTTACCCTGACATCTTGAATAGTCATGACATATCGTTTTTAATATGTATTAAATAAACTGTTTTATTCATCCAGCAGCGTCTTCTGATGCGTGCAACATACACCCCACATGCGCCACAGTGGTGACCCGTTTGGAACAAGCTTAGCTAGCTGCTGAGATGTATACATATATCATTGGTAAAAAGCTATTTCCTTTTTGTGAGGGTAAGATCAATTTAATTGCTTTACTTCTTGCTTACATGTGACTCTTCCTAGGTTTAGTTTGATTTCAACATTTCAGTATTTTAAGGACTGTTTTTGTTTTTCCTAGCATATTGGCGCTTAATAGCGAGTTTTGTGGACACTCTTAAGGTGTTGATGAGAGAATCTTCCACACAGTATCGCACATTACGATGAATTGTCTAAAAAAAGAAGGTAAATCAGGAAATGCTGATGGTGATTCTGGGAGTTTGAAGCCACCTCAGGATGGTAATTTTTTTAGTTGCAGTAGAGTAGCAGTCAGGGTTCCTGCATTCTGCGCGAATAATGCGAAATTGTGTTTTGCGCAAATTGAGACTAATTTTAGGATTGCTGGAATAGTGAGAGAACAAACTAAATTTGACCCTTTAGTTGAAGCACTTGATCCGCAAACCTTGACCCATGTCAGCGACTTACTGTATACCTCACTTATAGACAACCCGTATACCGCGCTTAAAAACAGACTTTTATCAGAATTTGAGGTTTCGCAAAACAAGAAGTTTAGAGTATTACTTGAAGACCTGGATTTGGGAGATAGAAAGCCGTCCTTATTACTGCGTGAAATGCAAGAGTTAAGTGAAAGACTGGTAGATGATGCATTTTTGAAAAACCCATGGCTTAATCGACTTCGGTTAATATTCGGACAATTTTGAGCATTAGCTCGGAATCTTTGTCTAAATTGGCCGAAATGGCAGATCGCATGCACGAATATAATTTGGGGGAAGTTGCAGCAGTAAAATCGGGTAAACCGGAATATTGTACTTCAGAGTTGAGGGAAATAAAACTACAAATTTCGGAGCTTTCGAAACAAGTCGAAACGTTGAATGCGTGTTTTGCATCGCTTAATGCTAAGAAAAGGCACCGCAGAACCTGTTCTGAGTCTCGTAATCGAGAGCAGAATAACCGGCTTTGTTTTTATCATTATAAATTTGATAATAGAGCCCATAAATGCATAAAACCATGTAGTTTTCAGAATAACGGCGTAAAACCTTCAGAAATATCGGTCGCTTCTGAAACCCTGGTTTATAGTCGCAGGTTATATGTGCAAGATAGGATTACTAAAACGCAATTTTTGGTTGATACAGGTAGCGATGTATCGTGCTATCCGAAATCTTATTTGAACGAAGTGTTGAAATTACAGGGTACCACACTTTTTGCAGCAAATGGCCCCCATATAAAAATATTTGGTTCGAAGCTATTGAGTCTCGATCTGAGATTGCAAAGAAAATTGCAGTAGCCATTTGTGATCGCGGACATCACGAAAGCAATAATAGGTGCTGATTTTTTGCAGCAATTTGGTTTGTTAGTTGATCTTAAAAAGCGAAGTCTTTTGGATCCTATTACTGATTTGAAATGTATGGGTCAAGCTGGTTTTTCTGAGATTCCAAATGTGAAAACAATATCGGGTAACAGCGAGTACCATGAGTTATTAAATCGTTATAAGAAAATAACTAAACTAAAACAATAAAATGCGCATTTTATGCGTTCAGTTATTAGTGTTAATATGCAGAAGGTGTCTTTTTGTACCAAATCAATAGCACACTACAACTTTGTAATTGAAATTTTTCCATTATTTGTACCTTTTTAGGGATAGGAATGCTAACTCCAGTGTTTGCCACTAGGTGGCTCTGTAAGTGGTCTCATCGCACATCGCTTAGACGTTTTACTATACCTAGACATTACTTTCACGACGATAGCTGCCGTCGTTCTGAAGTTAAGGGGTGTGGCCCTTATTTAAGTGAGCAACCCTGCATATATATATATATATATATATATATATATAATATTATCAAAAAGTTCATAAGTACGAAATATATTGTCAAACGGATTTTTTAAAAATAATGCTTTAATCGGTATTTTATACCTAGTGGTTATAAAATGAGTTTGTCGTCAACTCTTACGTATATCTCAACTCTAAGCGGCAAGGCAAATATTCTGCTTCACAACACAATAAATGAGTAACAAATATACTATTGAAATAAAAAGTGAAATAACTTCAATAGATTTTGTTATAGTAAGTTTGGCGTAAACGTCAATTTTTGCTAAATGTTGATCAAATATTCCCAAAATTTCGAAATTAAAAAATGCGCATGGAAGTGGTATTTGAATTCACAGTCAGCCACTGTAAATGAAAACATGAATGTTGTATAAAAATTTCCTTTTTTTCAAAAAAGCGCTCCGCACATACCTTAATATACATACCTTAACTGTTGAAAGTCCGACGATCTTAATAATTCCTTTCAAGCCCTTTTTAATCTGATAAAAGTTAATCTTGGAACATAAATCAAGTTTATTTTTTAAAAACTTTCAACGTTACAAAAATATTTCTGATACAAAAATTATTTGAAAATCAACCCATCTAAACGATTTTACTTTTGTGAATCCACTAGGCAAAGCAACTTACAGAAACTAGATATTTTTTCTAAAAAGTACTAAAATGAACCGTGAAAAGTGAATATTATATTTCAGTTCCTTTTGTTTTCTTTAGTTAGTTAATAGGGTTTATCTATATATTTAAAATAATTATCAAAACAACAGGGCCAGTATCCCAGCCTCAACAACTGGACCGACTTCAAAAAGTTTTATTTCATATGAAAGCTTTTGACCTCTGGATACTATGCAATCAATGGTTTCCTGGCGCTCATTGCCCACCATTTTCGAGAAAAATCGGAAAAGTACTTCTCTACTGTACATTTTCTATGTGGTAAACCCTTAGATTTTTTTCCTCCCGCCCCCAACCACTGGATCGATTAAAACAAATTTTATTTCATATGAAAACTAATGACCTCTAGATATGTCATCAATAGTTCATGCAACCCATCACCCTCCATTGTTGAGAAATATCTCAAAAGAGAACTTTGGCAGAGTCTCTGCAACCGCCAATTCGCCAATTTATCTTGCCAAGCTGCAATCATAGTCACAGACTATTAATATTATGTGTGAACGGCTGGTCGCTGAAAGTAGCTAGTATTAATTATTTTTTTCTATATCATTTACGAAATATTCTTTATGCAAAAAATAGAAGAAGTAATAGTAAACAAAAAAAGTATTCACACATTAAAGTTGGTTAATATTAGTTGCTACTTTCCTTCGTATTGGAAAACCATTTCTAATAAAATTATGTAAATGGAATCAATGGAACGCATCTAATTTTTTGTCATAGTGCTTAACACAAGTCATACCATAACGATTACATGTACGGAAAACAAATAAAGTAAGAGTTTAAAAATTTAAAAACTAATGAAAAAAATTGCTGCATTTTCCTAAAATTTTCAGTATAAAAAGGCGCATACTACCAATAATCAGAATTGATCTGTGCCATTTGAAAATACAATACAACCCCGGTAATCCGACCTAATTGGGACCGGTGCCTGTTCGGATTACAAAAAATTCGGATTACCCGAAATTCCGGTAAAAATGGAAAAGAAAAAGATGTGTGCTAAAAAAAATGTAAGTTATAAGTACTCAGTACAATTATCTTTTTGAATTCTAAGAAAGAGAATAAAGCAATAGAAAGAGAAATATGTCTCTCCTTTTCATTAGAATAATGGATGTGCTCCCGTATGAATTGGCCTTATCTTTCGGCGAATTGCATTAGTTTCTTCAATGTGTACAAAATTATGCATGCTGAAAAAGTACTTTTTTGTTTTCAGTACGTATATTTAAATCTTTTCAATTACATATAATTTTCTAAAATAAAATCGGTTCGGATTAACCGGAATTTCGGATTAGCGGGGTTCTACTGTAGATAAAAATCCATCATTGACCGATCGAAGCGCGATCCTGTTTTAATTCGACCATTTGATATTTCGTCAGTTTGCTTGTAAATTTGTTTGTCACGCGCAGTCTCTACCAAAGCGTTGTTCGGTTTTCTTTGAATTTGACATGAATGTTCATTAGAAACGACGTAAGTGTAAGGATTTTTAATTTTTTTTTATTCCGTTTTAAGTTGGTGCCCTTTTTTAATGATTCAAATTCATGTAATGCTCAGCTTTTTCAAAGGCTCTAGCCAAACAGAACTCCATTCACAACGCCTCCAAATATACCGATAATAGCAAATGACATTTCATTGTAATTTTGTTATTACTAATAAAAATAAAAATTTTCTTAAAGAATAAAAGAGTGTAATTTTATGAAAAGTTATAAAGGCAAACTTGTGTTAATAATTCACATTCGAAAAAAAAAATAGCCAAGTCTTTAAAGACTCCGATGAAGAGCAGACTCTTAGAAGGGCTTTTTTAACTTTTAGTTTCATTTTTAACTTTTAGTAGTTCGGTGACCTCACGTCTACAGTTCATCGAAACTGTGTATCTACTAGTTTACTACTAAATGTATCTATTAGTTTAGTTTAGATACATTTAAAAATTTCTTTTGTGATGTTAATAAAAGTTAGGTTATAGGAGCAACGTGGATATGGCAGCAGGTTTCTGCTTCAGATTAGGCAGATGTTGGGTTCGGTATTCCATTGCACTGCAGATACATAGGCATATCAGAAAGAATCAGTTCCGTAGACAACTTAAGCACGTGTTCTTTTTTCTGCAAACTGCAATGACAAATGCCAAAGAGCATTAAAAATGTGTTATACAATATAAAATCCCAATTCTTTTGTAATTGTTCAAAAAAAGGAATGTTTTATAATACCGGATTGCCTTCTATTGTGTAAGAAAGCTAACAATGATTTTTTTTCTTATTATGAATGAATGTTAGATGCTATCGTTATCACTAAAGCAAATGCACGTGCTTTCTTATCTTCTTAAATTGTTACTTTTATTCGAGGTTTTTTATTTTGTATTTATCACCCGAACTAAAGGCTTGAAATGGAAATAAGTTTAAACAAATGTAGGAACTCGGTGAAAGTGGACCATCCCCAGATTGAAAATAGCCACGACTCAGATTCCAGCAAGCATTTCTGAAATTCCAGCCTTGGACAAAAGGTCCCGACCACAAGTAAGGCCACGCTTATGGAGTATAAAGTCACAAAAGCTTAGCAAGATCTGCTTTGGTCAGATTTTTCAAATCCAAAATGTGAATACGGAGCTTCTGGAGCCGTATTTATAGCTTTTTTTTGTCAAAAAGTCATGATAAATAATGTCACTCTGAGAAAGTGCATTATCGTGGTGCAAAACCAAATGAGTTATCTCGCACACAATTCAGGTCATTTTCGATATAGTAATTGTTCAATAATGTCTCTTAATTGCTAAACGACTATAATTAAGCATCAATTCTCTGATCTGTTCAGTATTTTTATAATTAGACGAAGTAGAGGAACTAATAGAGCGTGAATCATTTCCGACGATTCTCTACCTCTTTAAACATTATATACCACTACAGTGGCGAATCCAGGATTCGGGTCTGGGGGGGCCCCCCCGAGGTCATAAAAATTTTGTATCATAGTGACGAATGTCAAACCTCATGGCTTGTATAAACCAAAACACTTTAACTTTACAGGCTTTCCTCTCCTGACAATAAGAATAATAAAGAACACTACAATACTTTCGATAATTTAATAAAAAAATACAATGAAATAGCTGGCCAAAAAATGTTTTCGACCGCGCCAACGCTACAAGTGCAAGTGGAATGACTAGAAAAGTAGGAAAATTTTCGAGCCTGTCAAGTCAGAAAGTAATGTTGTCACGATTTTATTACTATTCTTTTAAAATGAAAATTAAGATCAAACAGTTGTAGTGATTTTAAATTAAATCAAGAATTTTGGTTCAGCTCTGGGGGAGGCTGCAGCCCGATAGCCCCTCCCCTGGATTCGCTACTGTACCACTTGCATACTCTTGTTTTAAATAAAAAGCTTTCTTTAACGGCTTTATGCAACATTTCAAATATTTTCTATCAAAAATTACATTGCGGAAGCAAGAATTTAATGCGTGCTCTTTGCTTAGTTACATTCGCTATTTTGAAAGGTCTGCAAATCAGAAATGCTTATCTCACATTAAAGACAGTTTTATTTTTGATGCTATTTTGAAATTAAATACTGAGCTTTTCCAGATGTTTATTTATGTCGTAAAAATATTTGATATAAGTCTGCAAACGTTTTTATAGCATATATGTGTTTTAGACGAGGCATTTACGATACACTTTGATCAGAGAAATACGCCTGATTAAGCGATTGAAAAGCATTATAAGCAATCCATCCCTAAGATAGCTTTCAGTATAGATTTCTAATACACGGGCAAATCATAAATTTAATTTAATTTCGTAAAAATCGCACGCATCTAATCTAATCACTGTTAGCATATGAAATTAGGTGAGATTATGAACTATGCTTATCGCGCCGATGTGTATTAAAGGCGCCGTTGAAGTTACAGAAGATAAAAAATGAGGTGTGTAGTCTGTAATCTTATCTAAAACAAATATTTGATACTAAACATAGCTTTTATATTTCTTCGATTCTTTCAACAAGTGTTCTTTATTTCGATAATACGAAATATTCTTTCTTTGCCTGAGGTGAACTCAAGTAGCAATTGTTTGAAAGTAGCATTGTTCGATCACATTATTGTTTTCTGGAAAACAAATCCTTTTCTTCGACTCTTTCAAATATAATTCGCACTTTTTTTATTTTCTAGTATACGAAGGGTACAAAGAGAAAGTATTGTAATCGTCGAAAAATTCGAACTCGAGATTTTGATGAATCTCCACGTTTTAGACCTCCCTGAGTCCGAAAAACACAATTTTGGAATTATGTCTGAATAACTTGAAAACTATTAGAGATAAAGGGATGAAATTTGGTATGTGACCTTTACACATAATTTGTAGGTTCCTATCAAATTTTGGACACAATTCGTCCGCAGGAGGTCTGTCTGTCCGCGTTCATTTGAACACGATAGCTCAAAAACTTAAATAGCTAGAAAGATAAAAATTTGGTACACAGTTTCATCATCAGGAATGTAGATCCGCATCCAATTTTGGGCCAAATCCGTCAAAAGTTTCACTGTCTGTCTGTCTCGATAATCGCATACTTGTGAACACAATAACTCCTTAGCACAATGACATAGGTAAATGAAATTTGGTATTTGAAATTGGTATTTTGGTATTTGTATTTGGTATTTTGAATTTTTTCAAAACTGCAATCCGAATGCAAGTACAATAAAACTTCGATTAACCGGAACTTTCCGGACCAGGGTGTGACGGATAACAGAAATCTCTTAATCTGTATGTAAGGTAAAGTGATTTCACTGCTGGTTTGGGGCGAAAATGAAAATAAAACCCTTTAAAAGTGAATAATAAATACATATTGTATTTAATTTTACAAAAATATCATTATAAACTTCAATATAAAAATTGTAATGTATAAAATTAATGGATTAGTTTTTTAGACGATGATGGATAACAGAAATTGGCGGTTAAACGAGTGACTGTTAATAGGAGTTTTACTGTAGTCAAGTCTGCCACAGTCCCTAGTAGCATAAAGATATTGTAAAATATGGCACGATATTGAACAATATTCGCAATATTGTATAATATTGTGCAATATCATATAATATTATATAATATCGAACTATATTGTACAATATAGGGCCACAGTTGTTTGAAAGTACTGAGACAGGATTATTAGTTCCCAAAAATAGAAGATATTCTTCTTTCTTATTATTTATCTATTATTCTATTTTGGAATAGCTAATTAATTTATGTTTAAATGGAGGTAAGAAGGGCTAAAATCATCTAAGATAAATGTATCACAGGTTCCATTCATCGCTGTGTGCTTTTATAAAAAATTTTAGATACATATAACATTCTTATACATGTTATAGATAATAAAATTAATATTTTTAGCTTGTTTGAATTCCCAAATTTAAACGTCGTACCTTATTAATGATTAAGCTTTTCGTTTATCTGAAGCTGTATAAAATTATAAGATCAATGAATATAAATATCCGTGGTTCACTTAACCATATCCTTTACATGTATTTAAAAACCAATCTGGAAAAGGATTTTGGATAAAATTAGATTCAAACTGATTTCTGATTCAGATTTTCAGCTGAGTGAATTCAAAAGCTAAGAGCAGGTTTTCGAAAACACGTTGAAAGTTATTACATTTGTTAGTGTAAAGTCTAATCATTGAAGGATACAGTTTTTAAATTTATTATGAACAAAACAGAGCGATTTAAATACTAGATAATTTACTACAAAATACAATGGATTTTTACTAAAATTCTTTTTATATGTTTTCAGTGTAATTATTTCAAGTTACCTGTAAAAGCCTGTCTTGAAATAAAATGAATAAGACTCTAATTATACATATTCATTTTTTTAAAAACATAATTATCAATTTGCGCAACATATTGTAAGATTTTTCATCGAATGGTGGGTTCCAAAAAATTGCATAATTTAAAATTACTTAAAACATGATTTTGCAGGGGTTTTTTAATAATTCAAAAACTTTTTGTTGTGTGCTCGGCAATACTAAGACAACTCCTGATATTCTGAAAAAATTGTTAATGAATTAACGTATTTTTATCTTCTACAATCATATCAACTGAACCACAAATGCTTTAAAAACAATTCTCATAGCAGTCGCTTTGTTGTATACTTCGGTAATCTTGCTTACACTAGCTGGTTTATGACAGTAATCGTTTTGAACCCAACTCATGAAGTGGGTAACGTCTTAATGTGAAATTTCCTGAAAGTTTCTAAAATCTTTGGTTCTTTGGATCAAAACTTTTTCAGAGTTTCTGACATTAAATTGATTCATAAACAATTCCACGATATTGTAACAAATAAACAAAACTTTTTTCATATTCATCATTTAATGCTTATTTTATCAAGAATATATAGTATTAAGCAACTATTTTGTCACAATGACGACTTGATCTACTTTCTGTCCATGATTTATGGCATTATTCATGGCATAAAGAGATGATCGGAAATGAGTTAAACGCTTTCAAAAATCAATTAAGTTTCAGCAGGTAGTCATTAGTGTAAGTAAATAAATGTATACAAGAATTATGACTATCAAAAAGGACTTACTTACATCGATAGTAAATTTTGATATAATGATTAAAGTGGCAGATTCTCTGATATTCAACCCTGGACACTGGGTATTAAGATGGGTTGGTGTGACATTGAGTCGAACCCATAGAGCAGCTGAGGTAACTTAAGTACCGGGGATTTTCCTGATTCCAAAGCATAAAAGTTGTGACCGTGCTTAAAACTTCCTTCTTCTTTGGGCCTTTCTCAGAGATTTGCTCCCTTTTTCAAGGGAGATTTCAACAATGACCATGGTTTGGACTAACATAAAATATCTTCTGAAGATTTTAAAAGTACTCATTCATCGATAATAAGGAAAACAAAGACTTCAATTAAAAGATTATTGGATTTAATTTATTGCATTTAAATCTCTACACCTCCAACTAACTTGCATATTAAATACATTTATGTAATATGCATGTTGATAATAAAATTTTACATATTTGCAAACAAAGGGAGTTGCACACAATGCTATCTTTTCAAATTTCATCTCCTAAACTACATCAAAGACGATCTCCGGAGATCTGCCATGGTCATTCACCTCTCGACGTCTACCCTAATAGCATAAGATGCTGTACAGTATTGTTATGATACCTCCAAGGTATTGTAGTGCATTCAAAATATCGAATAACGCCGTGAAGGCGTGCATTGTCTGGTGCTAACAGAGTACGTCAACTTTCCACCTATTTCGACGCCCCATTTACTGGGAGAATGTTCTCTTTGTGCAGCGAACAGTTGAGGGGAGTCGCAGTGCGTGTGTATGGGAGGATTAAAGACTCTGGTAAGGGAGGTAGGCTAATTCAAGACATTAGACACTTTATCATGTGCACACAGATTGCACGAAAATTCACATGATGGAAAGTAATAATGTTCAAAGGAATTATGATACTGAACTTCCCGTCTTCACTAAAATTGCATACATAGTAAAAGCGGAGAAGAATCGGTAACAGTTCAGTTATAGGAAAACATATAAGACAATCTAGACATTTAATTCAAGGCAGGGACATTTTTTTCAAGCCGGACAATAATAATTGGTTATTTGACCTGTCCTTACGGACATACAAATTTCGAGCCAATGGCAGTTACGAAGAACGCCAGAAAAGTCGATATTCAAGTACAACAATTCGATACAAGGTACACTGCTTCATAAGATAAAGGCTAAAACAACGCATACAAAACTTCCTATAACCATTTCAAACTTTCCAATACACAATTTTAAACTTTCCTCCACGCAATTTCTTCATTAATAACTAAATAACATTAAAATAAAGTAATAATAATAATAAAGAAAATAAGGAAAAAAATAAAAAATAAAGCCACAAGTTAACACGGTACAATGCAACAAATCAAAAAATAAACAAACAAAAGAGACAAAAAATCAGGACTAGTTCTGATAATCCTGGAAAAGTTATCAATTTAGTATCCATAAGTTTGGTTTTAAACAGCACAATATTAATAACTAATGTTTAATCATGTTCCAGTGAAAAACTATCAGAGTAAAATTGCTTATTTCACAGATTTAACAAACAAAGAAAAATTTTAAATTTCCATTCCATTTACAAAAATAAACACAAAATAAGAATCAAACATTTATTTACTCACCTTAAGTCTCGTCCTAATGTACGATACATAATTTTTAGGTTCGGCATCTCTGTAGAGAGAAGATAAATCAGGCCTAACAGCATCGCAACGAGCAAAAATGGGATCAAACATATTAAATAAAGTATGGAAGCCACGATGAAAAATAAATAAATTACACGACCAAGCTAAAAAGTTGAAAAAACGGAGTTTAGCACGAAAACAGCACAATTCAAAGACTTATTTCAGAAAGTTCAAAATAGCCCGAGAAGAGAGTTCGTTTTTTGTGGAAACTCTCGAATAAAAATGGATAGCAGTATCAGCACATGAAGGCGTCTCTTATTTCTACGTCTCGCCTGATTCAATATCAATGGGAAACATGGAAATAAATACGATAGAATAGTAAAATCGCCGATCTCGCTGTTAGGAAACTTCTAAATTATTCATTCCGAAGGTCAGGAAAGAAAGAAGCAAGCGATCAGATGACGCTATCTGTGCTTATCACGGCTATTTAAAGATAGGTGTCGAAAGATAATGGAAGTTTACAGTTTAGTTTTTTTATATTAATGTCCCGGTTTGAAGGAACACGAAGGCTATTTTGGGAAGGACCCCGTAATTCTAAATCGCGGTCAGATGACGTGTACGACACCTCAGTTGGCACCTCATCTCCAAACTTCCGCACCCCACCAGAGAGAGACTTTTAACACCCTACATATGATATAACGTAGCACAGTCCCAATAAACGAAGGTTCTTCAGTGGAATAAGGTTAATAACCAGGAACCCTCTGACATCTAAGCCGAGACCTTGCAACTAGGCCGTCGCGGCCTCAGGAAAGTTTGCAGAAAAATCATGGAAGTCTGGTTTATTGAGGGTTTAAAATGTGTCGCGCTGTCCAAGGCGATAAGTAATGGGCATAGGACATGAAATAACTGTGGATTACACGCAGAAAATAATTCGTTCGATAAAGTTGTCTTCGTTTAAGCATGCAGTGAAAATTCAATGTATAATCAACTATACAGGATATCCCCAAAAAGCACAGAAAGCATTTATTTCCTTAAATGCTGCACCTAGACATGAACTTTCAAATGAAAAGTTTCATTTGATGAGGTGGGCAGTTGTATGAAATACCTTTGACTTCCGTGGCGATTGATAGTAAAAAGTTTTAAAAATATTAAACTTTTATACGGCCTCCATAATTTAAAAGAGTCAATTAGTAAAATGTTTTACTTATACATAGCTTTGACCCAGAAAGTTTCACGCTTCTAGCAGCAAAACTTGAAGAGATATTAGAATGCAATTTTATTGACTTAGACCACTTTTTCATACCTCAGACTTGATCAGTTTGATCGAGTCCTTCGATGTACCATTCAGAACAATACACATATTACAATAGGTTATTGAAAGGTCGGAGTCAGAAAATAAAATTGTATTTGTTATCTCTCATTAAATTTAAAAAATGTTCAAATAATTCACTAATAGAGGTATTACAAAAATTATTCTAAATGTGCACCTGCGTCAACTATCCAGTATGCCATCCTTTAGGCCAACGGTTCCCAACCTCTGGGCCGCGGCCCACTTGTGGGCCTCGGATAGCGTATTAGTGGGCCATGAAACGCTAGTCAAGAGTCGAAGGCAGGTGAGCTTCAGTCGTCGTTACTCATTTTTTACTTTATAAACAATATATTTAATCCTATAGAAAAGTCTTTTTGTTTTGTAGTTAATGCTTTTTTGGGTGATAACGGCTTATTTTAACGTTTATTCGTTAGGCGTTAGCAGAAAAAAGCACTAGGAATATCAGTGGGAAGCTTCCACTCCTGATGAGTGGCTTACCATTATATATTTTTTCCATTATTCTATATTTTCCAATTTTCTCGTTTCATCTTTTTTTGTTTACATTGTAATATATAATATGCGTGTGTGTATGCTTGTATTTTTCCCACTTGTATAATATATGCACTTAGTGGGCCTCAAAATATTTGTTACTCAAACAGGTAGTCCGCACAACCAAAAAGGTTGGGAACCGCTGTTTTAGGAAGTAGCGGCTCGTCTGCACAGAAAGAGCAGTGCTATAAAAATCTCAGTCAAGAGAATGCAATTTCTAAAAAATTAGCTTTACATTTAAGTAGCACGAATTCATAATTTTTAGACAATTATCGACGTATTTTTTTTTCGATAAGTAACTTCTAACAAAAGAAAACGTATGTTAACTAGTCACGTTTCCGTCGAGGCAGCATGAAAGAGAAAATGAAACCCAAAAAGAGACAATGAAAAAAATCGAAAAAAAGCACATTAAAATCACGAAGGAGATCCTTGGGTGAGAGTGAAAAAAGGAAGAAAGAAAAGAGCATTTATTGGTTGGACGCCAAACTGGAACTTCCTTAAATCCAGTTCTGACTAAATTATTTAAGCTATATTATTATCCCGTTTTGAAGCAACACGAGAAATATTTTTGGGCGGACCTCGCAATTTTCAACCCCGATCAGATGCCGAAGATGTCACCTGAACTGGCATCTCTCTCTCCAACTGACTAAGTTCAAAGAGAGATGGAGTTGCTTTTCGCCATAGCACTTCATTCATTTATGCGCAGCGAGCGAATTTTTGTGTTTTCCAGATCTATTTAGTGTACAATCCCCGCCCTATGTCGTTGTTACTTGATGATTCATTTTCTGTCTTCTTTTCTCGATTTTATTACTCTTCCATTTTCATTGATCATCGAATTCTCAGAGTTAAAAAAGTAAGCAAATGAGAATAAAAACAAAAATAAGAGGGTTTAATATAATTTTAGGGGGATCTGCAACTCTGTAACCCTAATGGGGTTTGTAATAATCTGTTTTAATTTAGAAGTAAACTCATCTCTGCAAATTTTGCAGATACAAGTATGAAACTTAGAGTGTTCAAAAACGAGTGTAAGAATGAAGCGGTGAAATCTCAACATTAATTAAAAGCTCTATTCTTAACATTGAATAAACTAACTAGAGACCTCACCTGACCTGATCGTATAGTTTTGGATGCATTAAAGACTATCAGATAAGCTGTAATCTTACTCAGAAAAACAGACTTAGGCTTAACTGATTGTTTAATCAATTTCTAGATTAACATTGTACAAAGATTCATGATCCATTACATTAATTAAATAAAGTTCCTTAATTCAATCAAACGAATACATATAGGCAAATCAAGAATTAAATATAAGAACCAACCTCACCGGGCAAGCGACAGCAGCTACCTGGATTCTCCATGATGTCCAGCACAGCCAACAAAAGAACGAGACAGCAACCAACTACTTACTGCTCGCGTTACTCCGAACTGACCCCCAATTTCGGATGGGGTTACCGGTAACGCCAGGTTGCCAAGGAGTTACCTGATTTCTCCTCTTATTGCCCTGACTGGAGGTTTCATGGGGAGCGGTGTTTCAGTAAGAGGAACATTTCACTTATTGACACTTTTATAGTCTCCACAGAAGCCATTGAGTTTTCATACAATTGCCCACCTTATTCAACGAAATTTTATAATTGGAAGTATTTGTCTAAGTGTAATGTTTAAAGAAATAAATTCTTGTTCCACTTTTTTGACATACGTGTTTATTATTTATCATCTTTTTTATTTATTATTTAATTTTTTCTGAATATCGTTTCTGATTTTTGTATTATATATCTGTTTGTTGGATTTCGACAAAAATATCTCTATCCCCTACAATTACGACGAAAGACAGAAGCATGGACGGAGAATTCTTAAAACCCTTTAATTTTTAAAATAAATGTATTTTATATTTACATGTATCTTTATATGAACTGCTTACTTAGAAGTAGTAAAAAGGGCAATAAGGAAAATTTTAATTTCAATTCTGTAAGAAGTGTGAAATTTGGATCTGTCTGACTTATTAAAGACATCTACTGTCTTTTCATCAATGGTGGAAAAACTGAAATCTTAGCATACTTCCAACATTCATTAACACTTTGTAAGAAAATAAAATTACTCTGTTTTATATTAACGAATCATGCACACTGTTGTGAAATTGAATATATTAAAGCTGCTAAATTTGAACAATTTTTTATCGGAAACGCCAAAGACTCATTCAAGAATTTGCTTTACAGAGGTGTGCAAAAAAAATTCATCGCCCTCATTTTCTATGTAAAAACTCACAAAAACGTTTTAAACACACTTTGCCAGTAGTTGAATCAGCCGTGCAATGTTATAAAAGTGCCGCCGAGAGAAATTAAACTATAAAATATGTATTGTTTGTAGTTCCAATTATTGCATTTTTTTCTGTAAGTTGCATCAGCTTATGTGTCGGCTGTATACAGAGTAATAAAAGTTTTCCAAGAAGTCCTTGCAAGTATATAGATATTTACTGATTTACACTTAAGCAAGTCATGACTTGACACTCAGACACAGGAGTCACGGAATTCCGGACGTCGGGAAAATATATTTTCAATTATAATTTAATTCCATCTCATCATTAAATTCAAATAGGTTTGCTTTAATTTAGCAAATGAATTGAAATTTGCAACTGAGTCCATGCAAAAAATACTATAATGAGCTCAAAGTTTTGGTGTACTACTCCAGAAAAAAATTATTATCAAGAAAAGGTGCACAAGAATAGTATCATTTTTAATAGACGGGAAAATGGCGATGTTTCCGTTGATTGTACTCATAATAGCTTCCTTGATGAAATTTGCCACTTATCGTTTAGATTAATACAACTATTTATTAATTTATTTTGGTAAAACGTCATGTCATTCCAGTTTACGTACTTTAAATGAGGTTTTAATTATTTATTTAAAAGAAATGCACTCTACAGAGAAAACTCCAGTTACAGAGTGCAGACAGAAAATGAACATCAAACGCACAAAGAACAAAAGTTGCATTCAGTGAATCTTAAAGATATTAAAAAACGTATTAGGAAATTAAAAATTATAGACAATCGTCATAAAAACATTAAAAACATGTTAAAAATATGAAAGTTTTAAACACTGAATCGTAAAAAATTGATAAATGCGTAAAGAATTTAACCCTTTCGTTCCCAATAGTTTAAGATTGAAAACATCTATTCAAAATTCTATAGAATATAAATAGGTGTTTTCTTGCGCAACTACATCTATAACTATGTAGCATATGACATTATCTTTTCGTGCACAGCAGAAATTTCAGGATAAAATTCAGCGTTTCGTCAATGTCGGCATTTTCTTGGTGTGATATCACTTGTAGGGTGCCTAACCTTGCTTTTTGTGTATTTTATCCAATAAAATTTTCAATATCGCTAGTGTTATTTTCTCAATATTTCAGGACTGTGAATGACATTTTATATGAATTTCATTTGCCATTTCTCATCAGTTGAGATATATTATGTTTGAATATCAATTCAGATTGTACATCTTGTTCTTTATGAGTAGTGAAGGTCAATCCTTACAATTGAAAGATTTTCGAATTTATATAGCAAGAGGATTTATAGAACCGCGAAAAAGTGACAAATGTGGACGAAAAAAATGAATACAACAGAACTGAAATTCACCAACAAGAAGTAGCGCTTATGCCATTATATGGAACATCTTTGCGATGCGGTTTATGCTGTACACTGTAAAAAATATCCGTTTTTTTCCCGGACTTTTTCCGTATATTTGACGGTTTAAAGTTGTTTTGTTAACAAGACGGTTTTTCACCGTTTTCCGCTCCAACCATAAACGGTTTAAAACCGTCAGTTGAAATTCAGTAGTATTTTTCGTCATACGGTATTGCTTTTCGTACGATAACTTTCCCTTTTCTTAAATGTAATTTTATTGCATTCATTTCATGTTTTTAATAGGGTTCCATCTCCGCTGTTGTTTACACATGTTGCAGTAACCTGTTGTCACTCATGAAAGATAACCTTAAAACGCGTGTTCTGGCAATAGTTGATTTTTACACCAATAGGTGGCGCCACTAGAGCTATAGTGACTTTAAACCTCAAATAGATTATTTTTACATCATTTTATGAAGTCTCCGGTGGTCTACTGGTTAGAGCGACTGCCTTTTATTTCTAAGAACGCGGTTTCGATCCCCGGCTCAGAGGAGTTAGAAGTTTTGGCACCATCTTGCATCGAAATCGCCCAAGTAAGTACAATTAAAAATTACATTAATTAAACTAATTGAAATTAATAATTAAGCCTTGATTAATTAATATTCCTAATTGATAATACACATCAGCACATTTCAAATCAACTCGAACAGAGGGAGAAAAACAACTCAACTCAGTCGATGATGTCACTTACTTCGATGACTTAATTTTTACGAGAAAACTTGATTTCATACGGTAAAAAACCGTTGTGACTACGGATTTACTTCGTAATTTTTACGGTTTTGCACAACCAACCCAGCTGCCAGTTTAAAACCGTAAATTTTACGGGATTTTTTTTAGAGTGTACAGAAGCTAAACCCCATCGCACAAAATGGCAGAGCACAATTTGCAATGTTGGACTGAATGATTAGACCTGTTTACAGCGGTATCATCAAAAATAAATCAAGACGTATAGTCTGAATGGTATTGTAATGTATCTCTATTTTCTATAAAAATTTAAAAATCTATAAAATTTTGTTGTTTATATTAATCATTACTAATATTTTAACCATGCAACAAGCAAATAAACATATTTTACAGACAACCTTTCTTTGGGAGTTAAAGGGTTAATAGTTGAATAATCGCCAGTCTAAAGCACAATAACTTAAAATATTTTCAAATTGTTACAATCGCTGGGAAATCATTATATGCTTTAGACGCATTTTCTTGTGTTTATCGTAAGTATCTCGTTGCGATAAGTGCTAAGCATAAAATATTAGATATAATTAATTATATTTGAAATTCTGATAATGAGTAGAAGTATGATTTTATACATCTCGTGGTTTTTGCTGCATATAGTGAAAGCCAAATTTATAGGAAAACCTACTATTTCACAGAGTATTTTTAAAGCTTTATGTGGGAAAGTTACCAAATTTGTTTGCTTCGTGAATAAAAGAATATAGTGTCTTAAAAATCTGGGAAAAATAAGAAAATATACAATAAATGTATTTAATTTTGTTACATTTTCATGTTTTAAAAAGAAATAAAGATGACACACACAGAGACTACTGAAAGAATTATGGTCTTTATCGGCATGTAGCAGTTTTGTTATAAACAGTTCAAAGCAGGTTAAAATGCAGGAAATGTTGATATCAAATGTTCACCTTTCTCTGGTCAACCAGCAATGAAAAATTCAATGAAATCCGAGAAGTTGACCACGCCTAAGACATCCGTTTTAATTGCATAACTGAGGAAAAAATATCTCAAAATCATTTGACGAAGCTCTGGATATAAAATGAAGCTTCATGCCTAATGTTTCGACAATGGAATTTTTCATAGGACCATCTGAGAAACATTGTGAAAACAGAAAGAAATCGATAATTTTTTTTTTAATGTTTCAGTATGGTGATAAAAAAAAGTGGATTACATGAGACAAATACTTTAGAAAAACTCTAGGAAACTTAGGAAGCGGTAGTCAAGCCCGGATATACAGCAAACTATGATTCTATATGTGTGATAAAAATTGTAAAGACTCGCACAACAGCAGACGCTGCTGCTTAATCAGATAATAGATTTTGATCGATACTATCTAAAAAATTTTGAAAAGCCGTCGGATTTCATTTATCGAAAAGCTTTGTATCCCATCTGGGCCGTGGTGGCCTGATGGTAAGGTCGGGGCCGGAGGGTTCCAGGTTCTAAACCCGATTCCACCGAAGAACCGCCGTGTTAGTGGGTCTGGTGCACGTTAAATCCGTCGGGGCCAAATGCCCTCCCGTTGGTGTGATGCGGAAGCTTAGGGAGGGTGCCAGCTCAGGTGTCCTCGTCACCTGACTGCAGTTCAAAATTACGACGTCAGTCCCAAAATAGCCCTCGTGTTGCTTCAAAATGGGACGTAAATATAGCTAAACTAAACTTGTACCCCATCCTAAAAATGCTATAATGCATTGTTTTTTCAGGCCATTAGAAACCGAGAGACTGGCAGAGAAGCATTGATTCATATACCATTTAGTTCCAACTTTTTACTTCTAGGTTATCGTTTATTTTCATCTCGGCAGTATTTTCTTAGCAGTGAAAAATGGTTCTTGAGACAAATTTGTGAAACTTACTGGACTCATTTTTTCACCAAGAAATTCCAAAACTTAAAAGAAGGAATTACGGTTGCGCATAAACATAATAAAAATGGTAAAAGCTTTGCGATTAAAATATCGCACACATGTTTATGCAAGTATTGTATAAAATATGGGTAAAAAGTTTAATTTTTAATTTTTTCCTCAACACAAAAGAATTTTGCTGAAGTACTAAGAAATGGTAAA
This sequence comes from Araneus ventricosus, assembly GCA_013235015.1. Taxonomy (NCBI): domain Eukaryota; kingdom Metazoa; phylum Arthropoda; class Arachnida; order Araneae; family Araneidae; genus Araneus; species Araneus ventricosus. Next base: position 107,361 of record BGPR01001074.1, on the reverse strand, counting down.
AAAAAATGGAAAAAGCATCATCACACATCAAAAGGATCCATTGTACAAATTATTATCAAACACTTTGTAATATCTTAACTATTAATTTCTGATTGTATGTATCTATCTATCTTCTTACGAAACACTGAATGCTGAAAAAAGCCGAAAGTACCAAAAGATAGGAAATAATCCAAGGAATCCATTCTGACCATTGAAATTCCGAAATTATAATTAGTTAAAAAGATATTAGTTAAAAAAACGTCGAAATGAATGAGTTCATCGTGCTGCCAATAGATGGCAGCATGGTGAATTCATTCACGGCGGAATCTTTTTTTCCCCCTATTATTAGTTTTCATATTCCGGTGTTGCATTTTTTTATTTATCTAACGAAAGCTAGTTTATATAATTGTACAAAAGGATTTCTTTTTTGAGCAGTTTTGATTTATAAACATCTGAAAAAATCGTTTTCTTGCTTTTTTTCGTTTTAAGGTGTGTGTTTATTTCGTAAAGTTACTGTCGTATAAGTCATGTGCTGCCATCTATCGAACAGAAATCACATTGGGTGTTCTTGCATTGTTTTTATTTATTTACGGAAGCTGGTATTTTTTAGCGAGCTTCCGTGTTTTGATATATTAACACCGGAAAAAATCGTTTCCTAGCTTTTTTTTCTTCTTTTTTCCATTACGGTGTTTAACTTCGTAATGTTTATTGGGTAAAGTAAATGACAATATCTGTTGAAAAAAACGGAGGCGGGCATATGAAAAAATGTGTTCCGAGGCCTTATATGACCTCACTTCTCTCCACCAGGGAATATCTCAGTATTCGAGATAGCCCGCGCCACGCAAAAAGTACTATTATAATGACTGACTGGGTCATGCGCACGAATGCTATATGTCATGTATTGCATTCTGAATATTTGCAATGTGGTGCTGTAAGATAATCTTGTTTTTCCATAAATTCGGAATAAGAAATCTTTTCAAAAGCGTTCTTAATTTCGGCGTCATCACTCTGCCAAGAATTTATCTTTTATCTATTGTTTGCTATTTGCGTTGCATCTAGGGTAGCGTAAGATAAAATCACGATAAGAAATCGCGCGTTGAGGTCGAACTCATATACAAACAAAAACAATCTTTGAATGTTTGATTCAGTGATAAAATACCAAACATAAGAATAATGTTCAACCCATTACATACATTTAATAAACAAGCTCAAAGTTCAACGTTTAAAACAATATTTTGGTCTGAGGTAGATTTATAAATTGATATGAAAAATGAAAAGATTAAGGACAATCGTAGATTTTTCTTTTAACATAAGTGATGAAAATAATGGAGAGATGTCCTATAGAAATAAAAACTATTATAAAATGCTAAAGTGCATACAGTGAATTGTGCTGATTTGTCAATCTAAATCAGTACTTTTTGCGAAGAAAAATATTTTCGTTCTCTATAGAAAATTCAATTTGTCATCTTTAAAGTATTCGGAACACAATAAATTCGTTATTTACATCAACAGTTATTCTAATTTGTAGAAAGGTTAAAATTTCAAAAATTGCCCAAAACTTGTATTGTTTTCTAAGTGGAATACCTCTTAGTAACACAATAGAAAACACTATATGATGTTATTAAGAATTAGTTAATTAATGGAAATAGTAAGATTTCCATACCAAAAGTCTTAATTGTTATTCAACTAGAATTTTCATTCGTGTTTCTTTCTATAAATTTTAATTTAATTCCCCCGTAAGAAGATAACAATACAAAGTCACATAAATAGTATTTTATTGAAATGATATGATCTATTTACACAGAAATAAAATGTTTGAGAAAATAATTAATCTTAATCTATAATTCGTAAATATTATCAGACAAAACGTATTTTATTTCATTGAATCGTATTCGTAGACAGTGAAATTTAACTTGCGTAATTAATGCTCTTATTATGCGTTAATTAGTAGTATAATGATTTTCATGGATGGATTGTTAGTGTAATAATTTTCATGCATGGATTAGTTATGCACAAAACTGAATTTTAAAAAAATCATGTATAAAATTGAATATAAAATCGTACTAAAAATTCAATCTTAACTTTTGTTAGGGAATAGGAAGTAAACATTCTGAATCATGTAGATGTCCCGAAATAAATGGGAAGGTATTTGTTTGTTTTTAATAGTCGTGGATGAGAGAGACTCATTTACATTTATTAAACAGAGATAACAAAATGAAAATGACGTCACAACGAATATTGGCAATCTTGATTTACAGGAATTTTTGAGCCAACAAAATTACAATTTCCTAAATATATCATTGCTGAACTTCTTAAAGTTTATGAAAACAGGAATAGCAGAACAAATATGCACATCATAAAGAATTGCTAATGTAGATAATGATATTTTTCTAAAGCTTTTTTTACTTTATTACTGTCTAGAAAATCATTATCACACTATAACTTCGTCATTGAAACATTACTTAAGAATACTGATTATCAGCATTTTGCATCTTGTATTCCCAAAAGAAACACGGACGAAACTAGTATACTGTGGATAGATAAAATTCTTTCCAAATTAAACGAAACATTATTTTTGAAAATATATATTTAACGTCTTCTGACTTGTAAAATTTGGACTAATGAACATACGTGAAAATTTATTATTACGTAGTTGCTGCCTGAATTTGTGAAGGACTCAGAGCAAGTATGAATACTCCATGTCAAGAATTACTCATTTTCATGATGAAACGCTTGCCAACTCTTTATACTTCAGAAATGTGTACGGTCAGTGACAATTCAAGTTAACAATACATAGAAAGCTGAAAGTAATCACATTACCGGTTAATGACGTCATACGTGTTTCGAGAGATAAAGGCAAATAAACAGCACTTTCTTCCTCTTTAGTCTGTTTTAATCTGTTTAACATAGAAATATCGTCAAACTCCCGTAATACGCTCAGGAATATTTGAATATTGCAAGTTAGACTCCCTGGGTATTCGTTTATCAGATAACGCGATTCTGTATAAAAACGGACTATAATTACAATCTTATTGATATAAATTATTAACTCGTCTTTCTGAAGTATTTTCGATGTTTCAAGTAACATAATTTGATAGCATTAAGAAAAATTGAAATTTTAAGCCATTATTTCTTCAAAAGGCGCCAATTTCAAGAATCCTCACAATTATGGAAATCGTTCTGCCCTTTTCTTTCACATGTGTTCTCCGCCAAGTACGTACCCTATTAGCACAAGATATTGCACGATATCTCTACGACGTTGTCCGGTATTCTGAATGCCGTACAATATCGTGAAGATATCGTAACAATATTGCACAGCGTCTTGTGTTATTAGGGGTACATTATAATTCACGCCGAATGTTGTGAACATATCCACAGGCAACATTTCCCAATATTCCCGTGTAATATTTTCCCTTTTGTGTGTGCTAATAGGGTAGTTTCTATATAAATATAGTTTTATTACATCCAATATTGATTAGTGGTGTTAAAATTTATTTGAACTTGAATATGCATCGGATGCTTTTAATTACATTGGAATTACATTCAGACCTATTTAAGTGGTCAAATGCTACACCACACATAACTTTTACCATACTGTCAATATGAGTTGTCACTGATTATAGTAATTATCTTATCCAAGACTGTACAAACGTCTTTTGTTCAATAACAGGAAAACTAAGTTTGCTGCCTATATATTTTCATCTAAAGAATAATTTCAGTAAGTGTCTGAGAATTATTTTGGATGGTTCAAAGTTAAAATGGGCCAAAGTGGAGTGTTTTGACCATTTTGCACTGAAGCTGTATAAGTAGTGTAGAAAAGTTATATTCTGTCCCATGTCCATCCAACTGGCGTGGCAGCAGTGATGGTTGCAGGAACATGGAGTGGCGTTCTGCATAATAATTCAAGTCCATAGTTCAATTTTATCTAGCAAGCAGTAAGAACAATTAGAAGCCCACTGTAATTTTAAATGCAGTTAATAGACATTGAGCCCTGTTTCATTTGAATTGAATCTCATGAACTTGGTTCGCTTTAACTCTGAATCTTCAATTTTTTGTTTGTCAAATTTAGTGTCAGTCACTGTCATTTCTATTCAGAACTAAATACTCTTGAAAAATATTTTTACAAACTGAAGAAAGTCCTGAATGAGTTTATAAAGTAATACCTTTCTTAGAATTGCATCTAAGCCTGATTCATTTTTCCGTTAGTAATACTGTTTTATCAGTAATGTATTTCATTTAAACTCGCCATTGCCAGTTCTCTTTTGTAAAAGTAAAATAATAATAAATATTTAAAAAGCACAAATGGTATCTTTTTATCTCGTTAGTAATCCACTTTTATGTTAATTGCTGCCGTAAATAATTACTTGGTTGCTGTTGATGTACACATGTATTAAAATTCTGACCGTCAAGATGGCACATACAAGTTAGCATTCTATATTCCAATGGCACAATTAGGTTTGCCACTTACATATTCAGAGAATCGACAGATCTTTCTTAAGGGCGCATTAAGATAAACTGAAAATATCTCTTGGTGCTCAACTTTTCAACCATTTTTTGTGAACTCCATCACTGTTAACTTGTGCAACATGACCTTTTTTTAATGAAATGATCATAAAATAGTTAAAGTTAATGACGTGAAAGGTCAAAATCACAGCAATACAGCTTTGTCCTTCAATACATTTGAATTTCCTTGCTTAGTAAAGTAGGTAGGTTCATGAATTCGAAAGATGTCTAAAATCTATGGCTTATTTAAAGGTTTCTTGTTATAACTTATATTTCCCTGTCACGATGTCGGAATAAAGCTCTTTAGTAAGTGGAATGTAGGTTTTCTGCTTAGCATCCAGAAAGAATATTGGATCGGAAATTTGCTCTGGGTTGTATCCTTCCTTCTGGTAAGCTACTTTCTTCAGCTTGTAGGTCCCTGTTAAGTAACAATGGAAATTAAAAACTTGTTTATTAATTTCAGAAGTCATTTTATAAATACCAAAAAGAAGCAAAATTATTTTTAAAGGTAAGAGTTACTTAATGAACTACTAATGTCTGAGTCATATAATGAAATTGTAAAATCTTTACTTTATGTGCCACATTATGACAGATTATAAATAAGTTGAAAGTTAAATGTAAAGACATTGTGGTTCTGAAAATATTTACAATTGACAAAAAATGTTACAAAAAATATATATTATATGCTCCAGTAAGTTGTTATTACAGTCATATACGCGCTTTGAGTCGATCACAAGAGCTAAGTCTCCTGGAAATCTTTCGCGTCGCCCTTCTGCCGAAACATTATTTTATGAAGTGATTTAATATAGATTATTTATTTCATTGATTTAATTTTATTGTTGATTTATATTTGAGACATTTTCAATGCTATTTGAGTGGCTTTCTACAAACTACTATTGAAATAAAATTTTCACTTTATTTTGAAAATTAGAACCTATCTGATAAAAAGAATGCCGGATTCGGCATAAGCACCAAAGAATTACCACTGGAATGCCGTTGGAAAAATTCAGTTCAGAACAGTGTTATTGTCGAAGGGGCCTGATGTGGTATTTTGTGTGTAAGAGGCGCAATATATTCCAAAATAAAACTGGTGTGGTTCACTTCAGGTGTGCCAAGTGACCTTCGAATGCAAGTGGATGCTTCTATTACAATAAAAGTATTCGCCTACTCACCAGTTTCTTCCATTTCTTCAAACATCCTGAGGAACAAGGGGATGGCGAAAGGCGGCAGTCTTTTGCTTAAGTTTTGGTACAGTTCAGAAAAGTCGATGCCTTTAGGATCTGCTTGAACAGCTCCCATACCGGCTTTGCCTTCCACATCTGCAAAACAGAACAGCACATGTACAAGATACAATCTACATATACATTCAGGGAAAATATGACCTTTATCTTCAGAACCTCGGTATTTTTTTAGAGTTAAAGACCAATAGTAAAAATTACAGTAGTACAGTAGATATTAAATATATAGTAGTATTAAATAGTACAGTAGAACGTCGATTACCCCATCTGACTGTGAAAGTTATCACCTCGGGTAATCGAAAACTCGGTTAATAAAGACTAAATTTTAAAACGTGGCTTCTTTTCTTTCGAAAAGGTTTTCCAAAATTATTTATGGAAATTATAAAAATGAGTCCGCATTTGTGGCCACGTATTAGTTATCAAACTTGGAACATTAATTATTATTGGTAAGAGGATTCGCGACTGTAACTGATTTTCACTGTCTCTTCTGCATTTTCCAAATTATTCTTTAAGGGTTTTTCTCTATTTCCCCGTTCAACAACACGAAACTTTCAGACAGTACAATTTTTTCATGAAAATTCTTGAGATTTTCTCACATAAATATTTAGGTTCCTTTGAATGGAACTATGCTTTTTCCTCTAAATAACTTCTTGAGGAACAAAAGATCATCTTCCAATAAACGACCGTTTCAAGCCTTTGCATCGTGCAGATTGTACCATTATCAAATTTGACACCCTTTTCTGGAACATTTGTTGACTTTATTGAAAAAAGTGAAAAACACAGTTCGAGTTTCATTTACCAGATCGGTTAACAAAGACCTCGGTTAATAGGGACCGGAATAATAGAGGTTCGACTGTACAGTGACTGATTTCTTTTTCGTTTTCATGATGGTGTTAAAAAGAGATGCCACTAACGTAGGAAGAACGTATTGACATTATTCTGTTGGCCGGGAGTGGTACCACCCGCGCTCAATTCAGCTCTCAGAACGCAGATAGCCCAAGAAACCGTAGCAAAACTTATCAAAAAAATTCAAAAGGACAGGTTCCGTCGCCGATGCAAGCAGATCTCTAGAAAACCAAAGACGGCGACGGATGAGGGTACGTCAATACAGGTGCCAGAGGCGATGGCCAGGAGTCCGACAAAAGGGATCCGAAGTCTCTCTGCGCAAATGGGAATCAGCCAAAGCAGTGTCAAGTGCATTTTGAGGGCTAACAAGTAGCACCCATAGAAGCTGAGGATGTTGCAACATCTGACAAAGGACGATCCTGACCAGAGAGTTGAGTTCTGTGAGTGCGCTCCTGGTTTTGTTGGCTCTATCATTTTTTCCTTTTTTTCAGACAAGAAAAAATTTTATGTCAGTGGGAAATGAACAGAACAAAATATCAGGTACTGGATGGATGGCAATCCATATTGGATGTCGAACTGTAAAAGTCAATGTACGGAGAAACTCATGGTGTAGTGCGGAATTTGGGTTGACAGGAATGTTGGTTAGACAGACTGCCATTGTCTGTTCACGTGGAATATCATGCAACTGTAGCATCATATAATACCCATTTGTACGAACAAAATAAACATTAGTCACCGATTTAACCATTTGTATGGAGACCTGTGACTCATCCTGTATTTTAGACTATCGTAGGAAATACATGTTTTCCTGTTAATAGTGTACACCTTTTCTTCTTGAAAAGAAAATCTGTGCTCTCTCACAACAGTGCATGTGAAGAAGCTGATTAATTTGTTTCTCATTAAACTGTTGAATAAAGTCAGTTGCCCAGCAAATTAAAATGGCTTCCGAGACACAATATATATTTCGAACCCATCGTTTTATTTGACATGCACAGTTAATAAAGAAATATTTCTGTTGCTTGATGCAGGAAATATAGATATTTCCCTCCGTTCTACAAATAGAATTGTTGCTCTATTATCTACTTATGCTCTGTTTAGTTACTATATTTGGCTCCTTTCTGCATTAATTGTTCTTCTATGCTCAGTCAACAAAGAGTTCAAAATGCTTTTTCATTTTAATTGAAAATTCAAAACTATTTTTAGTTAAGGTATTCTAGTACCAAAACTAGTTTCAACCGTTAAGTTTTTATTCCTAATCGATTTTTATCATAAAAAATCCGAATAAGAAAATTTTACACCACACGATTTTGATAAAAACCTTTTGCATCTATGAATTTTATTTTCAAAACAAGCAGTATAAAATTCTCAGAAAAAAAAGCAAAGAAAAACTATCTGTGTTGAAAACATATTATAAAGAAGATTCTGAAAAATCGAAATATCCATTATAATGATAAAGGGAAAAAAATATTAAAGTTGAATTCTTTAATTTCTCCAAAATGTCTAATAACTGCCACAAGACCTTATATATTAATTTTAAATATAAACTAGATATGAAGACTTTTTCACTTTCATATGCATCAGTCAATCGTTTTCACACAAAGCCATGGATGTAGTGAAGTCGGAACGCCATTCCGGTATGTTTATTCTTTTCCAAAAAATAAACAAGAAAAAGTTGTGAGGCACCGTCTTATAATAGTGATCTTAATGTTATCCTCATCCTCGAAAATATGATATTTGAAATTATTGAAAGTAATAAGACATTGGCAAGAGGTTTCGGGATGGAATTAAAAACTTCACGGTTACAGATATTTAAATGCTTTCTTTTATGTTTTTCTGAAAACCCACGTCAGGATTACTTACTTACCCACGCACGTCTGGATTTTCCGTTGAAATTACTTAATTTTAGTATAACTTGAAATTAACATATTTTTTTAAAATATTCTTTAGCATATTCTTTATGTTTTGAACAACGGTATGCTTTATCTTAATGCTTATTCAAAAATAAATTTTAAAATAATAATTGCGAAATATACTGCATTTTTTTCATTGTAAGACATTCATTTTATTATTTCACGATTTCAATACCTGGATAAAATAATTGTACAATTTAAATGTATAAAACTATCTTATTGCGAAATGCTCCCTTTCTTACCTTTCCTATAACCAGCGCCGTTCTGTCCATCATCCTCCACCCCCACCCCAACAATACCACCTAGATCAGAGAGTTCCGGCACTGATTAATTTAAGATTACACCACAGGCGCATAATGCAGGAGAAATCTGAATAAAATGGATAACGGCATTTCGAAAGATAGGAGCATTCAGTTCGTTCTTTTATTTAAATTCAAATAACCTGATTTATAAAATGAGTGCAAAAATACAAGAAAATTAAAATATGAAAATATTATTCATTCCTCACGCGTTCAAGATTATTTTTGGCATGGGACTTTTAAATTCAACTGCGCTCGGCAGATGACGCTACGATGCATCTTCGACCGAAAATATTATGAAAGAATTCCTTCGTCCCAAGGCACTTCCGCAAACCGTTAATACTCCGGGAATCTGAACGATGGAGATGAACTTTGTTCTGATTCCGGTGAATTTGAATTATCCGGTAAAATTCTCTTGATATACCAAATGCAGTAGAGTATTGACTCTGGATGCTCTGTGAAGACGTACGGAAAGAGCACGTGGCGATTCGCACGGTAGAGTGGCAAACAAGTTGAGGGGGAAAAGAAGATATATCTTATTTTTTTGGATATATATATATATATATATACATAAATATATATATATATAAATATAAATATATATAAGAAGATATATCTTATTTTTTTCGGAATATTTTCGGATTATCCGAAATTTTGGATTTCTGGGGTTCGAATTTCCGTATTTCTACTATATTATGAAAATCAAGGGTATAGTGGAGCCGGAACGAGCCTGATCCCCATTCAACGGCTATTCAAGAGAAATAAATGAGAAATAAAATTTAAAATACCGCCTTGATATAGCTCGAACGTCTCTTATCCTTGTCATCTATAATATATTATTGGTATTTAAAATTAATAATAGACCACTGTGTGGCGATCCTCATATATGACCCCCATTATATTTTCTATGTTACTTGCCTATGTTATGATTTTACGTTGAAATTACTTAATTTTAGTAGAACTAGAAATTGAAATAAATTTTCAAAAACCGTTGTTCACTATATTCATGCTTCCAACCTACAATACGCATTGTGTTAATGTTTTATCAAAAATAAAATTATGTGCGCGCAGGTACGTGTGTGTGTATGTGTATTGTGTGTGAAGAGATTCCCTGCTTAACCTCCCCCTACCCTGTAAATAGTTACCTTCATCTGAAGGTAATGTACTTGATTATAGGTAATAATTCTAAAATTAAAACTTAGCTATTCTAAATACAATCAAGCACTGTTTACACGTTTCTCATTTATACTTCGCTTTCATCACAGTCCCGATTCATTCGTCGCTATTGAAATTATAATGTATTTAGTTTTTATGACTCAAATCTTCGGTTATACGTCATTTTCCACTTTTCTAATATTCCCAAATTTTCTATCTCAAACATTATTTAATCGCTTCTATTTTTCTAAGGTTTTTTAATTTAAGGATTTTTAACTAAGATTAAGAATTTTTAATTAAGTAATAATTAATACTTGTATGCGCATAAATCATATCAAATAAGAAATGTATAATTAGTTCTCAAGAATGCAATGAAGGTATGATTTTTCTCACTCTTATGATTCTGTGAATTTTAAAATTTAATTATTACTTTCTATACAAAGTTTAATATGCTGGTATCTTAAAAACTTATTACTTTTAACTGAATTTGCATTAGTAGTTTTAAATTCGTCATAATCAAAGCTGTCTATTAAAATTTCGATTATACGTCTTTTACGTCAGTCCCTTGAAAGAAGCTTAAACGGTGCTTTATTTTAAAATCTTAGCACATTTCTTGTCATAAATTATGAATGATAATCAATATATCATTTCATAAAGTTTTAAAAGGTCAACAGACTTTTGTAGTCTATACTTCATAAATCTACTCAATTAAAGAAATTAATTATTAAGAAGTAAAAACTTTACATAGAAAAAAAGATACTACTGAAATGCATACTTGGAATTTCCACACCGTAAACTACACAGGATACATGACCTAAGGCAGTGCTGAGGACGTTTTCCACTTCCCCGGTGGACACATTTTCGCCACGCCACCGAAAAGTGTCACCTGTGCGATCCACGAAATACAGGTAACCAAGTTCGTCCATCAATAAGATATCACCTGCGAAGAGATAACATGTAGACAAGACGAATTGGAGTATTACAAACATTGAAAAATATTTGTTTTAACATTGTAAAAACAATCAAGTTAACTTCAATAACTAACGTGCATCCAGGCCGACAAGAGAGGAGGACAGGTAGAGCAAAATTCCCAGGAGCCTGCTCTCTCAGGATAAAGATTTTTTCTTATTTTCAAGAGAGTTTTATTTTTACCCGTGAGAAATAGAACATGGTATGAGTTGAACAATAGTTTTAAATTTATTTCTCTGAATATTAAACTCACACATTCTCATTCTCTACAACTTCTACAGAAGTTGGCTAGAAGTCAAGAGTCCTAACAATACTAGTCTAACGTAACTAGTCAACCAGATGAAAGAGGTCCCTCCACTAATTAGTCACCAAAGTCATAATTCGCAAGGGGAAGGGGAGGGCAGTGGAAGAATAGATTTCGAATCGAGACAGGCTGTGATATCTAACTACCTATTAGCACATGCGCTGCCACGACTCAGGTCTGAGATTCGAACCATCTATCTAAATAGATGACACTTTCTCTGGAATAGTTAACGGATAGTACAGGGGAAGTCATTTAATTAGATAGAAAGTCTAAGACGCGCTGATGCGTCAATAGCAGCGAACGTGTTAATTGCCCAGTAAAAGTAGAGTCTACTGTGGTATGGTCTTTATTCACCGAGCCTTGTTTATTTACCGTTTATAGGTATTAGTTTTTATAAGAGGTGGGCCCATCGAGATGTGTTGCTCGGGTTGGTTGCCCTGCGTGCATCAAGCAAGTAAAATCTTCAGTATGTGAAGGCCATGGTGGTGTAGTGACAGAATCTCCTCTTCGGCGCTGCGCACAGTACGGGAAATTTAACATAGGAAATGACCAACTCGGAATAAAAATAAATTTAAAAGTTATTGGATAGTTATCGATCAACATGTCATCGAACCATTTCAAATGAAGATAGTGAAGACAATAACAGTAGGCAATGTTGCAAAAAAGACAAAACAGCTGAGCTTACAAAAACAAGCAAATTATCAAGAAATGTAACAAGTGAAGCAGATGTTAATCGTGCTTAGGACGATACTGTTACAAACCTGTAATTTCGCTTTCCAGCAGTATTGGTCTCATGTTTGGAAAGAGACATTTACATTTGTTCTTAGTACTAACTCTCGGGGAAATAGAAGCCATCGACCCCTGACCTTGGCGAAAAACTATGCGCCCATTTTGGCAACTTGGCGACAAATTTGGAGACTTTGGCGACAAATTTGGAGACTTTGGCGACAAAATGAAGATCCTCAAAGATTCTAGAATTTTCTTGGTATCTCTATTAGGAGAGGAGATATACAGAATGTGCTAGATGATATGTGACGTCACGGCATGTTGGGAAAAGTATAAATACCGCAGTTACTGAACGTTTGGTAACGTGTGAATCAACTGGTATTGTCTTGGGTATGCGAGCGCCTTTGGAATCTCTCTTTGAAGTTTTATCCGCAGTGCAAGCTAGCAAGCTGTTAGACGCCGAGCGGTACTGAAAGTTCTGTTGCAGCAATTATTAATGATTTGCTTTCTGTTTGCGTTGTCAATTTCAGCAAGTACTGTGTTTTTACTGTTACCTGCGCTTCGTGTTTTCCAGAATATTCGAGAATAAAGCGTCGTTCTCCTTTATCCTGCTTCTTGGACTGTTTTCACTGTGCACACACCGGTCGAATTTGTGTAACAATATAATGAAAATCTCTCAATGTGAACACCTTTTGCAGACATAGGTGTAGTTTCTTTATCCAGCGAAACTCACGGACCAAAGCAGTAGCATTCCCGTTGTATTCAAAGAACAGATTTACCAATAACGCACGTTCAACTAACGAAACCGTCATTATTACAACAAGAAACATCGGAATACAAATTGAATGTTTGTCTTCATGTATTATATGGAGACCTGTTGTGCATCGCAATTCTATCTTTTTTGCACGAACGCAAATCATCTGACTTTTTCTTTCTTGAAGGGACATCATACTTATTATTGATTATTGATACTTATCATCATTATTGATACTTATCAGTCCCATTCTTAAATGATGAAAATGTTGTTTTAATATTTGTGTTCGCCATTTCCTATGTTGAATTTCTCGTATTGTGCTTTACAGCGCCTTCCAGCGGACATTTAACTTTCTTTTTTAGAGGTTACTTTAGCGCATTTGATCTCACACATAAGGGGGAACTTCAAATATGGGTAATATGGTTTTTCCGTATAAGTAAGCAGAGTCTCTCTTCCCGATGGGATCTAGTAATATTGTGTGGTCGAGTTACCTCCTACCGGATGAAGGTTCTTAATTTTGTCTGAGGGATGGTCGCATGAGCCACTCATAGTGGGGTCTATAATGAGGGGGCCACAGTGCCTGATAAATTGTCGTGGTGGCCAGTTCATTTATATTTTTCTCCCCATGCCTAAGCTGGCCGGAAGTAACTCCTTTGTGGTTAAGTGCGTCTGATGTATAGTCCATATAACAATTTTGTTTTCACTCAGCTGCAGGATGCTCTAAATAGAAAAGTTTAATTATAACCACCTTGTTTGTATAACGAATATGACACGCCTGTAATACCTGTGTCAAAACTTAAAAAAGCTTTCATTATTTACTGATTTCAGATCTTCATAATTTAGGATTCAAGACTTTATTATGAACCGTTAACATAAAAATGCATGTCTACTCACATATAAATATAAATGGCGGGAAACATTGCCTTAAATGTTCCAGATCAGTGGGTCTCAAAGTCTGCCCCCTGAAGAGTCTTGACTTCCTTACCGCCCGGGGAAATTAAATAACTTTCATAGTTTTATTTAAATTTATTATTCAATTTCATGGGTCTTTAACGGTAGCCTATGAAATTGAATAAAAAATGTAATTTCAATTTCATAGCCTCTTAACGGTTTCAGCAACCTGTAGAGTTCCTGTCTAGAAGAATATCTGCTCTCATCAAGGTCAGAGGACGTTCAATACTGTTAGTGCTTTGCAGCAGGGTGTTCCTAATATTGTGGCCACTCAATGTATTAAGTTACATGTTTCGAATGTTTAACCGTATGTGCTACATGAACGAGTTTGATTTATAATATGTTATATTTCTGGTATATGAAGTATAGTTACCTGAAAGAAACGCCATGTCTCCCTTTTCAAAACAGTTTTGTACAATTTTCTTCTTGGTGTCGTTCTGATTGGCGTAGCCGTCAAATGAGTTCATAGCGTTTCTGATGATTTTCCCAACTAATTCTCCTGGTTCGCCTGTAAGAGAGTCGGTTTTGTTTTATAGCTCTCATTTCATCCAATGAAATATAAAAGTTCCAAAAATTAGCAAATCCTCCCTTTTTCAGATATCGCACAAACTATAAGAATTCTGAAAATACTGCCGTCAAAATTCTTTTTCAACATAAACAGGCTGCTTCTTTTACCAGAAAATAGTGGGAAATGAATTCTTAGAATCGTTTCTAAGAAAATATTTGAAGAAAATGGCATACAGAACTGTTTCGGAGATCACCGATTTTATCCAATAATTGATAAATAATGTTGAAAATATATCAGTATTTCAACCAATTTTATTAATATGTCAAGTATTACAAATGTTATTGATATAAAGTGGAAGACGAAATTTAGTAGGTGAACAAAGCCAAATAAAACTTGTTGGTAGTATTTCAGTTTCAGTCAATCAACCAATTACTCTAAGCAAAGTTTAACTGTGTTCTTGGTATATAATTTAATCAGATTATTTTCAGTACGAAACCACAAGAAACAGTACAATCACAATTCATTTTGACACAGTTTAAGAAGTGATCTCCCAAAATGATGTCATTTTGAGTAGATGGGAAGTGGCTTTTAACAAACATTTAGGGGGGCAAAATAAAGATCTAAAATGTCTGTATTCTAGCTGAGCATTGGAGAGTCTGCCAAGTACATGCTTGAGGGTAATTGGAAATCCACTTTTATTTATAAATTGTTTAATTTTAATGTTTAACTTTGTTAGTAAATTCAAGGAAAACAATTTTTAAAAACACATTTTTGCTAGTGTACTAAAATATATATTTTTTTATTTCATTAATTTGCTACTTTTCAAATTATAATTCATTATTATAAATATATGGAAACTTGATACAAATTTTTCTCAAGTTTCAAGTGGAACCCATCAAATAAAAATCAAAATTTATTAAATTAATGGATTAACTGTTATAAAAATATTACAATAGTTTATTCACATATTATGCTATGAAAATATTAAAGTAGTGTATTGTAATCAAGAATACATAAGTGCACATAATTTTAAAATTCTAACGCATCAGGAAGTAGGAGGAAAGTCGAACATAAAATTCCATTTTTACAAACATGGAACAATTTAAGTTCAACAAAAACATATAAACAGAGTTAGTTGTAATTATTATATCAAAATAGGCAACATGAAAGTTGTTGTTGGTAGGTTGGCTATATATTCAGATATGCTTTCGAAAAAGGAAACACAGAGCTGGGAAAGAGGATTATTCTGAATAATTTTTCATCCCGGTTCGTAAATGGCAAGCTGCAGAGACATATTTTAATTTGATGGTCATCACTCGCTTTTAACTTTCACATCTTGATGGATGATATTTTAATTTGATGGTCATACTCGCTTTTAACTTTCACATCTTGATGGATGTTTACAATTTGGTCCTAAACTTCACATCCAAATTAACCGCTCACCAAAATTCATGTTGAAGCATGATATACTGAAACTTTCTTTTACCAATTTCAACTTTTTGGTATTAAATTCCTCTGTCATATGAGATATATTTACATCAAAATTCTCCTACTGGTAAGAAGATTAGACGGAATGCGAATAAACATTTATGATCGAAAACATTTTATGTAAATTGCGTCTCCACCAAAATCGAAGAATAATTCCTATCAAATATCTTTTATAGCTTTATTTTCTGAAAACGACACTTCTGCGTCAAAATTAAAACTTTCGATACTTACCAGGTTTACATCGAATGCAGAGGCCTTTTTCATTCCGTATAACCTCGTGTGTTTCTGGATCGACTTTGATAAGTGTCACAGGATATAATTTGTCACAGTGTCGAGGTAGAAATCCAACAGCACCAACTTCTCCAAATATATTGACTGCAAAAGAAAGGAGATTTATGGCAAGACTTGTGTCATTTTTCATCATTTGTAGTAGAATCGGTTTGTGTTATTGGATATATATATCGACTTGTGTTATATATATATATATATATATATATATATATATATATATAAACTTATTATATATTATCATACATAAACAAAGTAAAAAAGACATATCAAGAAGCAAATCCTATACTAAGAAGTCATTATTTGAACAATACAACCAAATTTAAAACAAATCGAAAGAATTGAAAATACTATAGATACCATGAACATAAAATTAAGTTTAAAAATTTATATTTCAACATGTAAAAAAACTCTGTTGTTATTAATAGTATTTAAAAAGGGAATCCAAGTATATGGAGTTCTCAGCAATTAATATAGGAGGTTGGCTGTGGACAAGCTTCAGCCAGGTTAAATTAATTTTGCTGTACAAACCATCCCTGTTACTAAAGTTGTTGAAAAAACTCATTATTGCTTCGTTTCAGTTGTGTCTATCCCAACCCAGCAGTGAATTCACGTTACTGTACATAAGAGATTTCGTTATCCGTCTATTCAATCCGTCACAGCCCTCCAGCCGTGACGTTAATCAGTATCCTGTATTATACTCTTAAAAAATACTACCTCGAGGTCTTAATAAATTTACTTATTTTAGACGTATCGTGTTCCCCAACTTTTCGCTATTAGAGTTCAAAGAATTTTTCGCAGTTGTGTGTTCCCGATAGGAATACAATGATTTCAATATTTTAGAATTTAATTGCCAATTAATTTAATAATTTTGTGCATCCGAGAGGAAGGATCTGATGGTGAATTTGAAAAAAAATTGATTTCACGATTCTATGATATTTATAATGAATTATGAAATGTATTAACGGCATAAAGTAGATAATAAAATTTTAAAAAAAACCGTGTTTTTTTTTGCTATTATTAATCACTACTTTTTAGCCTACTGTCAGATACTTACTTTTTATTAGCTAAGCACGCTGAAAGAATCTCATAAGGATATTAGCCTATGTGAATAAAGTAAAAAGGAAAACTCCCATTCATTAACAGTTAAAATTTCTGTATGTAATGATTTCTATCTCATCAGTAATTCTATTAGAGCCTCATGTATTTACAAATTTTATTTTGACATTCATATTAAAGACAAAAGAAATTATTACATTTCAAAATGTTATTGACACGTTTTGTACTAATAAAATTATATCTTCCTGCTTTTCCATATTATCTTTTATTAAACCATTATCCGCCTTCGGCGACAAACTATTCACCGGGAATCTAATCTCAATTGAATCCCTTATGCATAATTTGATATTCTTAGTTCCCTTAACAAAGTAATTTTAAACTCAAATTGTGATAGACATTTAATCCGTTTTCTTTTAGTAGCTTGCAGTTGTTCTGTTTACTGTCTACATGAAGGTCCTAATAGATTCAAAAAACTGTCCATATCATGTAGTATTTATTGATTGTCGGTGCCACTTCACTTTCACTTCGTACAAAAATACGCATTACATTTTGATTTTAAAATGGCGTAATGCTGATAAAGAATTAAAACATACAACACATATTCTTTCAGCAATGAATACATTTCCAAATATATTTGCTATCTTAGAGACGTTGTTTACAGATTTCCAAAAAAACTGGTGAAATGGAAAAAAGGAAAGAAAAATTCATAGGATGTTGCCTTTGCTTTAAACAATGGAAGAAAAATACGCAAATAAATTTGTTTAAACAATGAAACGATTTGAATTTTGTTGCAACAATGAAAAGTATTATTATAAATTATGCATAAAAATATATGTTTAAAAACTTATTGAAATTAGAGAAAAAATTGTACAAACTAATTCATATCATTGAAAAGTTAACTTTTGCACTTTCAGATGGTGTAAAAACATTTTTGTGCTGTATGTTTTCGGCAGTTATTAAGGCAGAACCTCAAAATTTCCTTAAATTTTAATTAATTAAAATTCTTATTAAAATTTCAAAAGGGCTCCGAGGTGCAGAATCCTATTCTCCATTTCGTGGCTCTAGGTCAACAGTCTGCCGTGGAACCTATACACACCACACACATACTCTTTTATTATTAGTAGAGATTAATTCCAGTGTCCTATTTATAGTACAGTTATATTTCACTTCCGTTTAAATTTTGGGTTTCTTTCCCTTTGGGTTTCTTGATGATATTAGAAACTGTAAGAGTCCGCCGGGATGCCTCTGCCTATCCCCTTGATTTGCCTTGCCTTTGCGGACTTCCGCTCTCTGATTTGGAAATTACCCGCATACCCGCTATGCATTGGTCGTGTATTTCATCGTGGATATTTCACTTCCGGGATTAAACCGAATATATTCCATAGGTGTTTTTTTTCTGCTTTGTATAACAAGTCATTATGTATTCCCGATATCTAAACAA
>BGPR01001074.1:57432-88918 GCA_013235015.1 Araneus ventricosus | reverse complement strand
ACAAACAGGGTAATTTACCCTAAAATGAAAGAATTTAGAAAAGAAATCATATATATATATATATATATATATATATATATATATATATATATATTATATATATTCATAATTATTGACAAATGTTATGTGTTACTTGCTAAAGTAAAAATTTTGTTAATCTCTTAAAATTCTATCTTCTCTATTTAAATACTTTATTTTGATTCCAAACAATAATAAATTTCTTTTTTGACTTAGGGTCTATTCTGGTTTCGTTGGTTCCGCACGTTACAACGGAACCCAACCCAACTCTCACCAACAGGTAGAATAGACCCTTAATCTTGCATTTTATATTTAAAAAATTGATTAACATGCATAAAATTCTCTATACAAAATACTGTTTAATATTTTTTTCAACACGCAGCTCATAGTTAAAGAAATTCTCAGCTCGTCTTTTTCCCCTTCCCTTTTTTGAACGTGTAAGAGGTTTGCTGATCCATCTGAACCCACTTGTAAGTTCCAAGGGATACACAGTGTGGAAGCCGATTTCTAGGCGGAAATGCATGTGCATCTATGGGGTCATTCTGGTACCCCTCTTGTGGTCTGTTAACGTGAACCCACCCCACTCCAACCCAACGGGGGACCAGAATAGACCCAAAATCTACGATCTGGCTGCAGATAACGAGATCTCGCTTTAGTTGGTAAAAATCTGCACAAATTTGGATTTGACCACTAGGATACTTCATTAGTTTGATTGCTTTATTTGGCTCTTCTTGACGGCAAATATTTAGATTCTCACACCTTCCTCATTATTCTCAATTGGAACTTGACTTCAGGTAGTTTCAAATGGCTGGATTTTGCGTTGTTGGGGAGACGAAAAAATATTTTGAAAGAAGAAGAATCGAGATGGAAAATAATAAGGATTTTTGTGACTGGCAAAGGTAAGATTGAAATGACGTGAAATAGAACTTTTGACACAGTGAGCTGTGCGGAAAATATCATTGTCCACGCCATTAAGGTACTAAATCAGACTGTGACATAAAGACTGCTCGGTGGCTTTAAATGAGTTTCTCCAAGCAGCATCATACTCTGGCGTGGAGGTGGAATTGCACGGTGAGGTGTGCTGAACAAATAAAAAGTCCACAAATTGGTTAAAAAGTGAAATTATGCTGATAGCGTGCTGGTTTTAAATGGAAATTCCATGCAGCTCAGAATATCTGCAGAACACCAGCGCCATTGCTCTCAAAAAGTCAGTCCTAAAGGGATCAGCGTGCGGGAAAGAGCTGGTTACGGAATCTTATGCTGAAACGTCATGCACCTGTTTGCCGATAGTCTACCAGAAGACGATCCTGTCTGCCGATGCACGGAAAATGGAATCACTCATGCGGTGAGCGTCATGCACCGTTGTTTGCCGATGGCCCACCAGAAGATGATATATACCTGACACCAATAACTTCTTTCTGAGACCAGCTCTTCCAGTCACCCATCTCGAAGTGCCATGGACGTTCGGGTCATGCACTCGTTTTGCCGATAGCCCACCAGAAAACGAGATGTTCAAGACTACCTCAAAAAATTATCCTGACTGTTGACCAGCTCTCCAGACATCAATCTCGTTGAGCCATTGAAACTCCAGGGCAAGCGCCAAATAGATAAGTACTTTCACATTAAAATTTATTTAAGAAATCATTCATAATGACTCACTATTGTAGTTGATAAACTTGAAATTACGTTTCTTTCTATAATTTTATTCAGCCTTATAGGGTAAAATTTAAAAGATAAAGAAAACCTCTGAGAATTGCTAACTCATAAGGTCAAACATGTTTTAGAATAATTTAATTTGCATCCTGCAAAGAAATTGTAAAGATTATCTAATTAAGGAAAAGTTTTGAAATTCATATCTGTCTGTCATGTTTACATCTCAATCCGTGTATCAGAAATAATATTACAATTACTCCTAGAATTGTATTCATTTGAGTTTCAGGTCTGTTAGCTAATATCTAGCTATTCTGAGAACGATTATTTTTATTTTGCCTACTTATTTACATACACATATAATTATCTCCGATCAGCCAAGATGGTATTTATGTGAATTAGTTCTATTGCTAATGTTTTCTTTAGTGACAATTAAATTATGTATAATAATATCACAAATCAAAATGTTTAATTATGTTGGAAATAATTTACAGTTCTTATTCTAAACTTTCTTGAAATTTTGTTACATGTTTACTTAGAAACAGTAAAATTCTAAAACTAATGTTCTATAGCAAAAATAATTTGTTAATTTGTTATTGGGTTGACTAAATGAATGCGATTTTGAGTAAATCAGACATGAAAACATTCAATTGTGTATGTGATTTCGATATGGAAGGGCCCTCTCCAAAATGAGTGTGTTATTGATATATTTGTAGCTGTATTTAACCAAAATAATTAGTTTACAAATAAATTGTTATTATTTTTCTAAATAATGATCTCAGCCTCTTTTGTCTCTCGCTTTCTCTCTTAGGCGGGCTTTCCTTTCTAATAGGCGGTTTGCCATGATATTTTTTCAAATTATTGAAATTTTTGTCCTTTTTTTTGCCTTGTTTCCTGTACGTTTAAGATATATTTTGTCTTCTGTCTTGTATGTTTTGATATATTGCTTTTTGTTGACGACTTGACACAGAGGTTTCTCGAATTTCCCTAAGATAATCTTGGAACTTTACTGTAGACTATCTTCAGCAGCATATTTGAGAGCAGTTTATAAACGTGTTGGCGTCGCTAGATGGTGAATTTATGAACGGCAGAGTGATTATTATCCCTTTATCGGCATTTATTGATTCATTCTCTTTGTCCTGAAATGAATCCATAGTGCCCTAAGAGTCAACGTATCAATGCCACAAACTCACAGCAGAAATCTGTCACTAGGTAGGAAAATAGTGCTATACGCGATTAGCTACATATCTTCTCAATAATATTGCAACGGGTTCTAACGATTCTTCCTGCTCTGTCACGACTTTGAATATACCAGGTGTCGTTTAAGATGTTTTCCCATTACAAAGCATACAACAGTTTTTCGTGTACGAACAGTGCTGAAAACAATGCGGTCTCCTATTTCACCTTCATCTTTTGTCTGACTGTTTCTGGTGTTAGTTTTCTCAGAAATATGTTCCATCAGCTCATCCAGAGTACTGGCAATTATCTCTCCATCTAAATAACTGTAAATCTCCTCCATTGAAATGAAACTACTTTACCTCAGAACGACTCCTCAGTAATGCCCAACTCCTATCAATGCACTTCAAGCTCTAATTGATTCTCCGGCATTTTGCCACTAATGACTTTTCTGGCACAAATCGCATTTTATATAGGGCCTTAGTGTTCGTGCATATATGTTCACTAGATATATAGATGTATGTTGTTGTATAGATATGTAGATTAAGATTATACAGTCTGAATACACTCATTTGGAGCATTCAGAGAACCTAAAATTGTAAACCCAAGGAGAGAACAGTATGAATGAGCTGAAGAGATCTGGTGGAGGGACGGATGTGAGGGGAGAGATACGACAGTTCATCAAATAGGTTTTGTCGCCTCACCACCACTACTTCAACACACACAATACTACCAGTTGTATATTTATTATACTATAGACATGAGGTTTTTTCTGAAGGTGTTGGCTCTTGGCCTTAATTTGTGATTTACCATTACAATAGGATTTTTTGAAATATTCATTTTTTTGATCCCCTCTATTTTCTAAACTTCAGTGTGAACAAAAAAAGAGGCCTATTTTCGTGAAATTTAATTAAATTTAATTTTGCATCTATGTGTTTTTCTCTACAATCCATAGTTTCGAGATATCTAAGAAAACTGAAAGATTCCCTCCTCTGTACCTGCGCACCCCACCTGAGGGACTTTAGTATGTTGTTTGTGACACTACCCCAATAACATAAATTTAAAACTACAACTTTTTTTTTTCTATTTTGACTGGATACAGTGTTATCCTTGGTCCCATGTTTACAGCATGCCCATAAGAAAGCTTAAAGCTGCTGTTATGTACGGTGCGCTATGTACCTATCATTTCCACAAAAATCTGATTCAGTAGATCCTTTTGTTATGAACCATCTTCTGACCGGGTTCTATATATCCTGACATCAACTATGCTCAAATTCCATTAATACATAATTGGATAAATTGACAGCTTTGATTTTTAAATTATCTCTCGACTTTCCTATTATTATAATCTTTGCAAGAATTTCGTTTTGGATGAATAATTTTTTGTTTTCAAAAACATCAATGTTTTTCGTCAACTGTTTGTTTTATATTATCTGTATTTAATCCTTCTATACGGTTATACAATATTAAAATGAAGATTGTGTGATGTTTCATCTTTTTAAGTAGAAATATTGTATTCAAAATGTAAGGCTGTTTTGCTGGAAACAAACCGACTCGGTGCATCTTTGAGTTATTATGCTATTCTTCTACTGTTGCAAGGAATTGTTGTTTTAATCTGTTTAAAACTTTTTCTTCAGTCAGCATCTAGAAAAATAAATTTATTTTAAATGTAAAATATTTGCTAAAATTACTACTTTTCACCTCTTGCAACATCATACCTTCTGAAACATTTTAAGGAATGTACCAGTATATAGGGCACATTAATTTTAATTTTTTCACCTACAAGCTTAAAATTTTATTTATAAAATACCCGTGCATCAGCACACAGTACACCAAGGAAAAATTATCTTAAATATTTCTCAATTCCACTGAAGGGAATTAAGTCCATGCTCAAGATAAAATATGGTGAAAGAATTTTACCCAAATTAGCATTTCTCTAGTAGTAAGCATCATAGAATTCAAACGATGTTTTTTTATCTATTCGTGGATCCTGAAATTCCTTCACATGCGACCTGAGTCCGTTTCCAAACATATAAGCTTTTATGCAGTGTTGCTTTCTTTCTCCTAACGGTTGATTCAGAAGATAGTTCGCAGATTACCAATGTACTGACAACCTACGAAAAAGGAAATGAAAAACAAATTCATTTTTGTAACCTTTGAAGACATCAGCGTTGTGACACTGGGGAGGCTGTGTGGCAGGCCAGCATTGTATTATTGTAGTTTCGAGTTTATGGTTGTTTTGTTGTCGCAAATGTTATGTTGTAAAAAGATGTAATAACGATGTTAGTCAGTTATTTTTAATCTTTCTATTTTTTTTCGTTATTAACTTTTTTTGTTGATAGTTTTTTGGTTGTCCGTTTCTATTTTTCCGTTTGCCGGAAATATACAAAAAGAAAGTATTGTAATTCCAAAATTCGAACTCAGATTTTGACGAATTTCCACGTATTTAGACCTCCCTGAGTCGAAACACAATTTTGGACTTGTCTGTCTGTCTGTTTGTGAACATGATAACTCAAAAAACTATTAAAGATACAGGGATGTACAACTTGGTATTTGGTATTTACATAAATGTAGGTCTTTCCAAATTATGGACAAAATCCGGTCAGCGGAAGTCTTCAATTCTGTATGTCCGTGTTAATGTGAACGCACGATAACTCATAAGCTTAAATAGCTAGGTGGATTAAAATTTGGTACACATTTTTTATCATTGGAATGTAGTTTTGTATCAAATTTTGACAAATCCGGCAAAGGGGTTGACTGTTTGTCTGTTGTATAATCGTATAATTTTTGAACGCAATAACTTTGAATTAAGTGCTTGATAATGAAATTTGGTATGTATGCCTTTTAGCATTTAATGGTAGATTTATTGTCCAATTTTTTCAATCGTTGAAAAAAGGCGTATCAATTGCAAATTTCGTTTCTTTCATTTACTATCTCAGCCCTATTGATAATCCACGCTCGGCTCTAATTCCACTTCCGCTTGGACGACCTTCGAAATCGTGGTATGCTCGATTGCCTTATTTTTTCTCCACTGCGTTAGGGTTCTTGTTCTTTTACTGCCTTTTAAGCTTATTTTTTCTACATGTGTTAGAGTGTATGCGAGAAAGCTAAGGGAGACTGCATCCCAGCATGGTTGTGATTGGCAACACGTCATGTTTTCTTTTATTTCAGATTTTTATTTTAAAGCTAAATAATCAGTAAAAAGTTTGGGAGCGTTGTTTCATGGCTGTTTGGTACTCGTTCTTTATTATTTTTTCCATTAATAGAAATATTAATTAAACCTTGGAATAAGAATCATGATCACAGAAATTTTATTTTATTATCACTTACAAATTTATTTCGCTGTACATGTAAAAGAATTCGGAACTTACTCGTGGTTTATGTTTTGCTGCTTCTTTCCAATATTGACTGCTGAAAATTTTTCCTGATAACCATAGATCCTCTGAAAGTGAGGGATTACCAGAGCATAAATCAAAAACATCACCAGCCGAGTGATACAATGGAGAGATTGAACTATCTCACAATCGTTACACTGACCAAGCAACGAAGATGCAAGAACCCATCCATAAGAATCTGTATAAAAGGAAAGCATGAGAGAGCCATGAGCCATAAGCATCATAAGATACCAAGTGTTAAAATCCCTATGCGATTTTAAAATTATTAAATGCATTTCACCTAAAAAGATTATTTTCGATTGAATTTTTTCACTGCAAATAATACTGTACAAAAGTACTCCTCTCGACCTCATACGTCACTCAATCACAAATATATGGTCACAAATTATTTTGCTAAGCGATACTAAAGCTGATTCTAATATATATAAACACAAACGTAAAATGCGTCCGCGCAGAAAGCTAATAATAAAATATCTGATATGTGATGTATATATTACTATACGCTCTTAGGAAATATCGGTGTATGGTTAATTTAAAAAATTCAAAAAAATGTAATGTTATTTTACTAAATTACAAAATATGGTGCCACATAGAGTAGGGCATTAAATTGTTTACTGATACTTGATATAAAATTCTATCAACTCATAAAATTTCTAATAATTAGTACTGATTTCGTTACTTTGTACACTTCAAACACCGTTTATTCTATTGTAATTACTAAGTTTGTTTGAATTCTGGGAACAGTTCTACAGTGCTTGTGAAGCTACTGTTATTAGTTGCTTGCTCAGAATATATTATGCTTCCATTTTCATACTCATTTTGGTGCTAGCTTTCCCACATAGTCGTCCCTCTAGGTAGATGCCAGACTAACTACGGCATTAATAAATTATTCTTAATCAGTACTGAGTTTTGAACTTGATTGAGTGTTCGGTTTCGAAAATTTTATTATTAATATTTCTTCAACTTGATGTCATTCTAATACTCGGTTAACTGTTCTCGAGATTTCGACTGGTTTCAGGGAATTGTTTTGTTCTTCTCTCTGAATTGTTATCTTGTCCAAGCTTTGTTAATCCTTTGTTAGCATCTCTGTGTAGTTTTGTAATGCTTATTGTCCTCACCGATTTTTTGTTACAACTGTTTTGTTTTAAATGCTATTGATTTTAATCTTGGTATCTTTATTCTTTTGTATAGGGTTTTGTGTTTTAATGTTAGTTTTTTGTGTTTTGGTCCTTTGAGTTTTGAGTCTTCCTTTAATCCTTTGTATTTTTAATGTTAAGTTTTTGATGTTTTTACCTTTGTCCTTTGGTGTCTTCGTTTGTGTTGTTGTCTTTAATCTTTTGTGTTTTTTAATGCTTAAGTTTTTGTGTTCTTTTGCTTTTTGTTTTTGTTCTTTTCTTTTATCTTTTTGTGCTTTGTGTTTTGTCTTTATCTTTTTTTTCAGTTCATTGTTGTAACGATGATTTTAAATTGTTCTGCTCACCCTTGGGGTTCTTAAATGTCTTTTTCAATGTAATTCATTTATTTTTTGTTTATCGTCTTCCCTCCGGTCTGTGGAGTCTGCCTTACACCCTTGGGTAGAGCTGGGCCGGTGGCGTTGCATAAATAAGTAATAAATATTCTGGTGAAATACATTTTTGACGAATTTAAGTGCTTTCGTCTTGTTGAAGAACACAATCGAAGGTTCCCAGCAAGCAAAGTGCAATAGTGCGTAGTCCATATATGCTCTAATATTTTCTGAAAACCCTTAGAGCTATTTTTTTTTTACTGAAAATGAGTCAAGATGTTTGGCCATTAGATCAAAAACCTCCTAATCGTTGATCCCCTGACCGTAACTACAAGAATAACTTTGTTTTCTTCTTAAATCGTACCTGTCTTTTGCATAGAGACATTCCATCTTTCTCATCATTAAAATATGGTTAAAAGCCATTTATCACCATTAAGCACCATTTTCTTTGTCTAATTTTCGTAATTGTTTAGGCTTTTAAATTTAGTCTCCCAACATTTTTTTCTTGAAAGTGCTCTTTGGTCTCTTTTCTTCTGTTAATCGTGTTTCTTTAGATAATCAATTTTTCAGTACTATTCATCACAATGTCATATTTTTCCTGATGCATACTTAATTCTCCATACATGCTTTCTCTTGGTCTACAGGTTCTTTCTCCCTATTAGACTATTTACCTTTAAGCTCAAATCTTATACATAATCCCAACGATGATTTAAAATTCCAGAAATGTCTTTCAAATCTTCTTCAAGAAAAAATCTCAGATGTTTGTTTCCCTTTAACCTGTAAATCTAAAATTTATACAACTTTCCTATTTTTAAATCACATTACAATCTCGGACTGGTTACAAATTATAAAAATGCCAAATAATAATTCTAGAACAAGCTAAACAATTATTTTAAGCCGATAAAAGTGGACAAAAAATCTGACGGTGACTTATTTAAAGAACGATTAACAAGTAACCATCATTAAATAATATATTTTAAAGAAGAAATGTATTTAACAATTTTTGATGATATCTATCATTTATGAGAGCAGCAATAACACTTTTCCAATTTTCTGAATTTTTTCATCATTTTCAAATATTGCCTTATTAAATCTATTATATTCGAATAAATGAATGAATAAGAATAAACTAATCATTTCTAGAAATACATGAATCCGCTCTGGAAATGGTATTTTCGATCTTTGTCTATTTTAGGATAGTGTGAAGAATTCAATACAAACTTTTTCAGTAGTGGTTTATTGTGTTTTTTTTACTTTCTCATATGAAGTACACAACAGAAATATGTTAAAATTGAATAACGACTAGTTTCTGTATCCGTCGCCTAAAAGTAAATGTAGGTGTATAGCATTGCAATACATTTCTGTACATTAATAATCTTATATTGAAATTGTATGATCTATGAAAAATTGTAAACTCTTGTATGTATTATTCATTTTAAAGGGTTTATGTTGGCTTTCTATCCCAACCCAGCAGTGAATTCACGTTACTGTACATAAGAGATTTCTGTTATCCGTCTATTCAAATCCGTCACAGCCTGGCGCCGAGCCGTGACGGTTAATCAGTTGTCACTGTATTATACTCTTAAAAAATACTACGAAAGGCTACGTAACCGGAACGGCAGTTTTTCAACTGACATATGCCACACATTAGCCAGATCTTGAAGTCAAAGTGTCATCATTTTCAATATTTTTGTTTCTGTCTTCGATTTATTTTCCAACTGGCATATAACCCACAATAGCAGTGGTGGACTGCCAAGTTGCCAGCTTACCCAACAGCAAGTGGGTCCCTATGCACATGATACAATATGGGAAATGTGTGTGTGAGAGAGAGATAAAGGGAAGAAATATTACTCTAGCAAATTTCCAGAGCCTCTTCTAAAATAAATAAACAAAACATCTAATTATATGCTACAAGCACACAACCTCTTCGGTGCAAAGCCGGGAAACAATGAGCACTAAGATTGTTATTGCTACCCCCCCCCCCCGGTGGCTCGATAAGACAGTACGGATGACCTCTCTATGTAGGATGGGGTACGGTCCTAGCGAAAGGTGGTTAAACAGCGTGTTTATTTTTCTTTCTGCAGCTGCATTTTACTGTCCTAAAATTGATATACAAGCGAACCTACCTATCTTCAAAAGTAAAAGAAAAAATTCTTTTTCCGGCCACTTAAAGTGTTAAAAGGGGGGCATTAAAGTCATGTGATTTGACAACCAAAGGAAATATGTAGAAAGGGGACACTCCCGCTTTTCCTAGGTTTATGGGAAGTGCGTACCTTGCAAAAAGTGAGAGAAAACATTTTTTGAGAGGTGAACTCAAATTATTATTTTTCTATTTTTGTAGTGTAGTTGTTTGCTTTTGTAGTTCTAAATACTAGTCGTTTTCGAAACCAGCTGATTCGTCCATCTTAATAAATGTATTAAATTAATTACGTTAACTAATTTTACAATCGTCAACTTATTTTTTAGTTAGCAGAAAGCATATTTAACTATATATATATGTATGTATGTAATAATCTTACTTAATTTTATTTCAAATTCTAATATTATATATTTATATATTTTAAAGTCTTGATGTATTCCAAAATCACTTTTCTTAAACTCCAGTTTCGTTCTATCTCCCGCGCTAGAGGTATATTAAATCTCTCATTTTGGCATATTTATTACTAAAAGAATATTTTAATCGTTTCCACGCGCACACAAATCGCGAAATCAGCGACTTATTGCAGCCATGCATTTTCCCTAAAATACTTACGTAATATAATAAAAATAGCTATTATTCTCTTCACTTTGATCACGTGTCTATCTGTTAAATCCCTACCTGAGAAAAAGCAGGGATTTTCTATTCCCTTTTGGCTTGAAACCTTATACTAAGATGTACGTACATTCCGTCACTCTCCCATAATAAAGGAAAATTAGTTAATAAAAAAAAACTTCAACTAAGATGTTGGTATGTCCGTCACTCTCCAAAATATTTTTATAATAAAGCAAATTGGTTAACAACTCGGCTGTTTTATGACTGCAATAACGAAAACATTTTATATATATATATTTTGATTATACTTCACATTTATCTCAATATTGCTATTTTTAACATAATTTAAAACGAATTTACTGAAATCTGCGCATTCAATTGAGTTGAGACTTAACGGGTTAAGAGAAATAAATATTTGTTCCACGTTGCAAGCGATTACAGCAGCTGATTTAACAAAAGCGCATTCAAACATCTACTCACTTGCTGTGTCGGATGATAGCTGCTTTAGGTAAACCAGTTGTTCCAGATGTGTAAATATACATTAATTTATCTGAAAAGAGAATGAATGCATATATTAAAGGAAAAACTGAAAGGTTCGGCATAACAGCAAGAACATATAAAATATCGTTTTCATTGTTTCGTGACATATTTTTCTCCAATATATACTACGTCACAGAACAAAACGCGCTCACGTCAGTAAGGTTTCTTCATGGTACTTTCAACACGAATGTTTTCCAATGAGTTTTTCTCAAGAAATTAATTTTCAATAGCAACTAGCCGCCTTCGGCGTCCACCTTATTCCTCGTACTATGAATAGCCCATACCTATATTTGCAAAGTGTTGAAATAAACTGACGAAATCGGTCCATTTGTTGTGGCAGGGTGACTCTGTCAAAGTTTTATTTCCCGATATCTCTTAAAGATGGAGGGTTGGGAGGCAGACGACCATTGATGGCGTAACTAGTGGTCATGAGCTTTCATATGAAATAAAAATTGGAGAAATTGGTCCAGTGATTGGGGCTGCGAGACTCTATCAAGATTTTTTCCCCTTAGAGAATGTATAGTAAAGTGTTGTTTTAGATATTTCTCTCGAAAATAGAGAGTGCTGGTAAACAGAAAAGCATGAATTACTTATCTAGGCATCATAAGCTTTCATATGAAATAAAAATTGTCGAAATCGGTCAAGTGGTTGAGGCTGAGACACTCTGTAAAGGTTTTTTCCCATAGAGAATGTACAGTAAAGTGTTGTTTTTTAGAATTCTCTCGAAAATAGAGAATGGTGATATAGAGTAAATCATTGATGACGTATCTAGGGGTAATGAGCTTTCATATGAAATAAAAAATATCGAAATCAATACTGTGATTTGGACGGCCGGATTCTGTCAAAGTTTTTTCCCCCATAAAGAATGCACAGTGGTGTAGTGTTTGTGAAATGTATCTCAAAAATGGAGGGGATGAGGGATTGACAGCCATTGATTTTTTATCTAGGAGTCATGATCATTCAAATGAAATAAAAAGTAGCATAATCGGTAAAGTGTTTAGAGCTGGAGGACTTTGTCAATGCCTTTTCCTATAGAGAATGTGCAGTGAATTATTGCTTTTGAGTGTAGAATGTGTAGTAAAGTATTTTCAATTATTTGAAATACATACAGGGTGTAACTAATGTTGTTATCAGAACTGTAAGGGGTGATGGGACTTGCCAAAACAAACAACATTCACTACACAATGTGGGGTCGGAAAGCAAACGGCGAGATACGATACGGCACTTTCCCTGGATTAACCATAATAATTTAATTGGCCTGTATCTTTTACCAGTCCGGCCAGACGAACAGAGATATCTCACTTCCATTCTTTAGATCCTGTCTGATTTATCACGAAATATACCAGCATATCTTCGAGGGATTATGTGGTCCCAGCACGATGAGCGCTAGAGCATTTTCTCTGGAAATGTGCGAAACTACCTGTACGTCGTCTTTCCGGACAGATGGATTGGCCGCGGTGTACCTGTCGCTTGTCTCCTGGTCTTCCTAGATTTTTTTTTCTCTGACTGGAACGGCTAAAAATTGCTGCTTACGAGAAGCACATCTAATCACCAGAGAACCTTATCATCCGAATTAGCGTCGAAGCAGCTGCAGACGTTCTTGAAATGCCAAGAATATTTCAAAATTTAAGCGATTCACTCCATCGCCGATGTGACGACTGTGTTGCAGCCCCCCCTCCCCCACAGGTGATCGCTCATTTAACTATTTGTTTTTAAGTTTTCGATTATGAAGATTCTTCATCGTTTATTAATATTCTTTACTGCGTTCTCCCTTTTCCATGCAGGCGCCCTCTTGTGGCTCGCCGATTGCTCTCGGACCCCACATTCTATGGTGAAAGTTGTGTGCTTCGACGATTTCTATCACCCCTTATAATTCTGACCATTAATTTAGTTAAACTCTGTAGATATCACTTTTTTACGACCGATATTTGTTTCATAAATGTTATTTTAATTTTGGAAGCAAATTTAAGATGATGAAGAATATAATTTTAGTTTTTAGGTATGCTTCATCGAAATCAAATTATTTTTTTAAAAATATCTATTATTTAAGAGGGCACTAGGAACCTTCTGCACACTTCCCCACTTGAAGCAGCTCTGATCAACACTCAAAGACATTTGCAAAATCGTGTGACTTTCAAAACTTTATAGCCAATTTGATTATGCTTTTATAACAATAGTTTACAGACAAGTAACAGCACAGCATTCTATATCACTGGAAAGAAGACACACTAATATAAAAAATAAAAGGCAGCTTTTTTTTAAATATATATATATATACATAAAAGAGGCAAAACATAATAGAATACAATAAAATAAAATAACAAACATTCATATCGAATTCGAAAGGATATGGAAAAACGAATTTAAAGTATATCCGAGTAAAGATAAAAATGCGAATAGTAACAGATGGAAATATATATATAAATATATCACATACACAATGAATGCGCTAAAAGCTGCAATTCCAAAAGCGCTGTGGTAGATAGAGTGTAAATCGTAAAATGAAAGAGTATAAAACGTGAAATGAAAAACGCAATAAAAGCACAATAACTTCATCCTCTGAAGAAAAGTTATTGTGCTTTTATTGTGTTTTTCATTTCACGTTTTATACTCTTTAATTTTACGATTTATACTCTCTTTCTCTCTCTCTCTCTTTATATATATATATATATATATATATATATATAAACAGCAAAATTTTTTGGAAAATTCAAAAAATAAATTATTATATAAGTACAAGAAAATTGTTTGTTTTTGATATATTGTCTTTTGTTTCGTGTGTGTGTGCGTGCGTGTGGGTGGTGGGTGTCTGTCTGTGTGTGTAAAAATATTCCACTCCTAATTTGAAGGTACTAGTTTATCAGTTAAATGTTTATTTGAAATATGTTACTTCCAGACACAATCCTTTAATTTAAAAGTTATTTTCTGAAATGGAAATTTCATCATTTTACACTCATCTGTACATTTTTTGGATATGCTGAAGAATAGAATCCTGTTCAGTTTTCTTTGCGCAGGATTTTAACATGCCAAAACTCTAAGAAAATTTTCTACTGTAACCCTCCACTGTTGCCAACTAGCGAATTCCTTAATCAAAAACTAGAAGGACTTTTTATGTAGTGATAATGAATCTCTTCGATAGATTCATGATCATTTTAACTACAGCTCTCCTGAATTCTGTAGGAAATTATGTAACATTTTCCTACAGAGTTTACAAACTGATCTAAACTGTATGAAGAAAGTAATTACCGCGAAAGCCTGCTTTATGTTTTTGGGGATCTACGGGCTTGGAGGAGGTTTCTTCCAGAACAGCATTTAGCGATTTTGCTGGAAATGGAACGACAGATTCTGCCGGGGCCCCTTGTTCGGTGAAACAGTAGAAGTCCATACTATCGTTCTTCTTTAAGAAAGGCATTGCATGGTTCACCTCTGGAAGAAAAAAAGAAAGAAAATTAGATACGTATAATTGTTTCAATAAAATGAATATACCATACAAAAATCTGATTATTTTTGCATATAATCCTATTATAGATCTTATGTTTTGTATAAATCCCTTTCCCCTGCATTTATGTTCTAAATTTTAAAAAATGGAATAATTATAAGCTGATGAGACTAATGCAGGGTAATCTCGTCTTCTAATAAAGGAGAATGTGTGTATTTCTCTATATTTGTCTGTGTTTGTATGTGTGAGTCTGTTGGCTACAGGAAAAATTGCTGGATATGGAGCTACGAAATTTGGCACAAACATATTTTGGAAGGTGGAAATCTGCACCTCAGAATCATTTTGTGAAATTTTAATTAGAACTTTAGTTAATTAAATAATAAGTGAAATTACAGTGTTTCTTCTTGGAAACTTCGTATAATATTGTAGCACAAAAATTATTTTTACACTTTCTCAATATTCAAAAAATTATCTTTACAATGATGCCAATTTCGTTGCCACACAGTTTTTCCTCGAATTTTTAATTAATATTTAAAAATATATTTTGATATATTTTACAACAATAAATTTCATCTTTGTAATGAAATTCAAATCATTTTCATTGTTACTATAAATATATTATCTTGAGTGTTTCTTCCGTTGTAGATAATCAAAAAGAACTTTTAAAAAACAATAATCCAGGCGAACTTCGCTAAAGGCGGCTAGTTACAAAATAAACCTCGGGTTTTTGAGATGATATAACTTTAAAAATAAAAATTTCACTCTTCTTTGCTCATTCGGTTAAGAAGAAACAGGCGCGAAACTTTTTTTTTCCATATACCTTTTCCACGTGAGCCACTAGACAGAGCGCAAAGCAGTAAATGGAAAGTAAGTGTTTCTAGTGTCTCGTACCTCGTATACAGGTTAACCCTAAAAAAGTCAAAACGCGCTTTAACTGTTTATGTGTAAGATATAAGTAGGCAATATAAATTGCAAAAGCGTCCAAAATCAGGCAAAACCAGCGGGAGTGGCCTCCCCTAAACTTTCTCGTATACTTCCCCAAAAGATGCTGTTTCCCCTCCCACCGCGTGGATAAATTAGAAGACCACATACCAAATTTCAATTATCTAATGTAAGTTACTAAAAGATTTGCACACATCTAAGCAGCCTTTTAGCTTGCCAGCAATATCTCCGATCTGATTGTTACAAATTTACTACCGATAGTTGTAGTTGAAAATATCATGCACATTGGCAGAGTGCATAAGAAATTAAAAAAGCATGAGAAACAGAACTGATGAATCAATTGACACTAATTTTGGTTTGTTACTTTATAAATTTACTTTTAACAACTACTCTCGTTCTGTCAGAGTAAAAATAATGCAAAATCTACTCAGAAAAAGATGCATTACGAAATATACAAAACAAAACTAACCGCAATCAAATATGCAACTCTTATTGAGAAAATGTTTCGGCGTGAAAGAAAAATTAAAAGAAAACACTCCATAATTAATTCACTTTTATTCGAGAAGAATTTGGCGCTGAGCCAAAACAGAAAGTACTACGGGAACAGCAGTAAAAACGCGTTTCTTTCTTTTGCTTCGTACAATGGCGAAGAAATCAAATATGCAAAGTCAACCAGTTGACGGACTTGGCCCAAAATTTTATACAGACCTACATTCATGACGATAAAACTTTGTACCAAATTTTATCCATCTAGCTATTCAAGTTTTTGAGTTATAGTGTTCGCATGACTTCGGACATACAGACAGACGGACTTCCCGCTGACGGATTTTGTCCAAAATTTGATGGAAACCTACAAATTATGTTTAAAGACCACATACCAAATTTCATCCCCGTATCTCTAATAGTTTTCGAGTAATCATGTTCACAGACACACAGACACAATTCCAAAATTGTGTTTTTCGGTCTCAGGGAGGTCTAAAACGTGGAGATTCGTCAAAATCTCGAGTTCGAATTTTTTGACGATTACAATACTTTCTCTTTGTATACTTCGTATACGAGAAAGTAAAAATGCGTTTTGAAATATATGAATTTAAACCAGTGATTATTTTGCAATTACCTTGTATTTATTCTTGTTGCGTTACACGAGAATAAAAAAAATTAGAAACAATTATTGTTCGAATTCTCGCTATTTCCTTGCCTGTGACAGTACAGGGTTTTATAAATAAAGATCTCCTATTCAGTAAGTCCTAGAACCGATTCTATGACTTCAAGTGAAACAAAGTTTCACTAAAACGTTGTTTAAATTATGCTCTGCATGAAAACCGAAAATAAAGGGGAGAAAAGATAAGAAAGTTGAAGTTTTCATCAAGGTGGCGTCGCGCCAATATTTGATGTGATTTTTGCAGATCTTTTACTATTATTACTCAAGCAAAATTGAATAGTTCATTTGAGTTTTTCTTAGTTTAACTAAAAACGCTGCCAAAATTTAGTTCTGAACACAAAGTCTCTTTTCATTTAAAATACCATTTCTTATGTAAAAGTTTTTTATCAAAGCATCATATCATTCTTTCCCCAATATGTATAATGACTTAGATATTTCGCAACTTTTCTCACCATTTAATTTTTTGATGTTCAATTTGGCCTTGGGCAGATATTTAGCTCAAAATACTTAATATTAAAATGCATTATTTCGTAAGCAGTCATAAGAAAAAGGAATTCATTTTCGCATAAATTTCAATTTTCATTAAATTCATAGTTTTCAGTCTTATCACACAACAAAGATGGAATTATGAACGATTATACATTCCGTATTAATACTTTAAGATCCAGGAAAGCTAATATTCCCGGCAAACAAGGTGGTTGTCAATGGTGGCGATTTAATGAAATGGTCGATATAAAAAATTATTAATTACTACATTAAATGGAAAGAATGTGATTAAATATATGTATTTATATTATAATATATATATTATTTGATTATATATATATAGTTTTATACCGACCCTCCGCAAAATTGCGTCCAAATATGAGAGCTTTAGCATTAATGCAGGTTACGGAATGACCCAAAGTATCTCCTTTCAGATTTGTGTTAATCAGTGCAGTTACTGCGCCAATTTTAGCTAGTCCCAGCCAAATGCAGACAAATTCTGGGCAATTCTCCAACAACAGTGCAGCTTCGTCTCCTTTGGAGTAACCAATAGAGAGAAAATAATTGGCGATTTTATTACTGAGCTCATCCACCTGCAAAGGATACAAATATGAATCAGCATTGTGAAAAAACTAAAGATATGACTATTAGTAAAAAATAATATATCAAGGGTAAATCTGCTATTTTGGAATACTGTAGCATGCCATACTGATCGATTCAATATTCCGAGAATAGCACCTTTGGATGATTTTACTCCGGAAAGGGGTGACAGGCATTGAGTCAGATGAGCGCATTTCCGGAGTTTCCGGGCACGCTAAGTAAAATGTAAACATCTCTACCTCCATTTTTCACTTCCCCCTATTTTGCGAAAGCGCGGAGGGTTTCGGAATCCGAGAACATACAATACCAGTATAGAACGTGAAAACTTCAGCTCTGTAAATAAAACTACAGCTCAGTAAATTAATGATGAAGCAACATCTCAGCAATCGACTTTTTCTGGATTTGGCAGTAGGTTCGAAAAAAAATTAAATTTTTAAAGAAAAAGAGACAATAAGAAAAAAATTTCTTTGAAATATTGCTTTCTTTACTTTATTACTTTCTTTTGTTGAATTAAAAAAAGTAGGCTATGTGCTTTTGGTATTAAAGGGTTTTTCATTCGCTAAAAAATTTCCAGTGACAGTTGAAAACCAGAGCTCTTGGTGACTTTTCTTTCATGTGCTTTGCAAATTCTGTTCCAAAATTCTTTTGCTAGTGCCATTAAAATATAATTCAAACGTTAGTTTCACCAACGTCTTGAGTAATTCTGATTTAGTAAAATATTAAGAAATGTAATTAAACATTAGAAAACGAGAAAAGACATTAGTCAGAGTTAGTTTAAACGAGACTTCTAAATCAGTCAACTTTAAAATTGAACAGAGCACTTTCGGCTCCAGTATTACATTATACTAAATTCAACAGGTTTTTTTTTCTTGCTTCTCTGTACATTATCTAACTTTTTTACTAAAGCACAATATTAAAGACTAAATTTTACATATTCACTTGCCTGAAGACAATTCTTTTCGTTGGAATTATTTTTTATACAATTTTTATCTTTAAAATGTTATCCTGTTGTCATTAATACCAGAAATAGTCAGTAGTTTCCTTTTTCTTAAAGTTATTACAATTGCTTTTGATTAAAGAAGCATTGTATAGGCAACGATTGTTCCTACTTCATGTTTCTACATAATACTTCTTAAAGAGTCGGCAAATTTGAATTTTATCATAGACAAGAAAGAGTTGAGAATTTGATTATAAAGACTGAAATGATAAAATTTTTAAATTACACTTCTATACATGAAATCTAACAAATGTAGATCTAACAAATAGTCCGATCTAAATTAGCAACTTTTTGGCTAAGCCCAGGATAACAAGCACTTGCTACTACTGTCCTGCACTAAATTCGCTCCCGAAAGACGTACACTCTTCAATAATCTAAAGAAGAGCAATACAGCACGGTCTCCTTCTTTCTTTACTTTTACCCAAAGAAAATCATCTTTTGCACCACTCTGTGGGTTCATTGACAGTATTTTTTCTATATATATTTGGATCTTTTCCTTCTGTTTTGTTTCTAGAACAGAATTTGTTTGCTTTTATGTGTATTTGTATGGTTTTATTTTATCTATAGAAGTTTTATTTCGATCATATTTCTTCACCTTGTACATTATGTAATCCTATGCTCGTTATCATCCACGTGTTTGTATGCATGTGACCAATTATTGTATTTATGTTCCGTATATTTTTAAGCTATATGTATGTACGTACATGTGCCTGCATCTCGAAGATTCCTTCCACAATTTATTGAGTATTTACTTACTTCTGTGAACTTTGTGTTATTGGTGCACAAGGATTCTTTTCTCAAGAGTATAAAATAATAATGTGCATTTCCAATGTCATTTTAATGTTTTAATATTTCTCATCAATGAAATTATGAAGGATGACTATATTAATTTTTGTAAAGTAGCGGATATAAAGGCATTTTCAAAGAAAACAAGCCTATTTTTAGAGATGATTCTAAATTCTAACAAAAATTAAAAGCGAAATAATGTTACTTATACTTATTTATTAATGGAAATGTAAAATGTTATGATGAGACTATGAAAAAAATCATTTAAAAAGAATCTCTGATGTTAAATTTAAGAAACTCCACCTGACAGCGGCCGTTGTTCCCTCTATACCTGTTGAATGATGAAATTAAATCACAGTTCAATACACTTAGGTACAATTAATAAATTTAATATTTAGAACTGTTTGAAAGCGATCTAGCAATATATTAATGATGATATGGTGTGAATGATACCTAGTTTCAGAAACAAATTAGATTTTAGATCATTTAGCATATTATTCAAAATTGGAAATTAATTTAAAAAATATTTTGTATTTAGTTATAGTTATAGAAATAAAATGGGGCAATTCAGATAAAACAAATTTATTTAGGATTATGAAAATATTAAACGGAAGGATTTTAATAGAATGCTACATGGTTTAATGAGCACTTGCATCTGCAAAAACCAGGTCCAAAAGCAGAAAGAAGATGATATTGTTAAATAATTCTTATAAGGAAGGAATTCTTATAAGGGAGGAATTCTAAGGACCTGCAATTCTAATTGTAGCTGTAAAATTAAATTCAAGCGGGTAATTTCAAATCAACTTCCCCAAATGTGATTTATCGTGAGTGGAAATATAGAGTGTCTAAGAAAAAAATATTTTTTTTTATTTTAAGCATTAATAACAAAAATTCTGAAAGTGAATTGAAATGCGGTTTATAAAGATATCTAAGTTTTTTACAGTACCTTCAATGCAGTTCTACTGAGCTCCTTTAGTAGCATGATAACTCGCCAGTCTGCACTCGATTTCCCTCCAAGTGTTTTTAACACTTGGCTGGAAACTATTTTTTAAAAAATTCGTCCTTTTCTAACCGTTTTGAAGGGGATGATACTAATTGCATTCTTTTCTTTAAAATGGAAATAACAGAAACAGGTGTCAGATAAAATGTCTTTAACATTACCCTACAAGAATGAATCCAGTGGAGATTAGGCGGTGATCGTGGAGTCTAAGGTATTGGTCCTCCATGACCAATTCATCCCTCGTGAAACGCTCTATCAAGTACAAGACGTGTCCAGTGAGATGGAGCATCGTCCTGCTGGAACAAAGTATTCAGCTGTAAATTTTCCAATTGTGGAATAGCTTATAACTCAAGAAGATTCTGATACATATCACCGTTAATCTTCTCCACAAATACGAACGGATCCCTATTACAGCCTTATGTAAAATACCACACTTTAACACCATACCACACAGTCGTCTCTAGAGCTCATGTGGCTCCTATCAGGATTGGTATAGATGTAGGTGGACTTTATTGAGTTTCAAAAAAAAATACATCAAGAGAAGAATTACAAATGAAGAACTTACAAAGCTGGTGTTAACACATAGAATTGACAACAAAATAAAGGAATATATACAATATCTTGAATAACACGGTGTGAATGAAAGAAAAATGATGAATGTAGATTATGACGAATAACATGAGGAAGCTTACATCAATTCACAGGTTTTGAGTAACGATAGGTAGCCATTGCGTGTTAATTGTGGAATACAAGGAATAGGAAGATTACTATTAAAGATTTATGAGAGAGGAAGAACTTAGTATATTCAGTGTATTGAATGCAGGATAAGCTAGAGTTATCGTACAAAGGCAGGTGAGTGCTTATTCCAGTCGCAATATGTTTTCATTGTCTATTATGATTTTAATAATGTTTATTATTCTTTTTCTTCAATTCGGATTCTCCAGGACTCTTTGGTACCATAGAGTTTCCAGTGAAGTAGAAGGTTTCCTAATATGTCAAGGGAGAGTCAATGGGTAAGATGTCGCATAGTGGATAGGATCGCCAACTTCTCCGCAGCCTCAAGAGTCACTATCCGATAAATGGAAACTGTTATGTAAAAGACCACACCAAGCATTAAGTTTGGGACTGTCGATTATGTTCGACTGAAATCTTTGGGGTTTCAAAGCCATATCCTAAAGTTATCGCGATGCCTTGTAATAGGTACTATAAAAAAAACTGTTAGATTTTTTTTCACTCTTTCGGGGAAAACTGCTTCATTGCTCTTTGTCGTATTCTTGTTATTAATATTTAGAATGACAAAGATATTTTTCGGAGATCCTGTATATGATAAGGACCAACAAATGAGGTATGAGAAAGATAACTGAGTCTCCAGCCACCAGTGTGTTAAAACTATAGCAAATACAAAATTCTTTACCATTTGAAAAGTCCATTTCTCGTCTTGGAAAATGAAACAGGTCCGGTGTTTGTATTGTTGGCAGTTCATCCGAAAGTAGTCAAGCATTGTTTTATCAAGCACGTGACATTTTTTGAGGAATAATAGCATTTTGAAATAGAGGTATGCGCCTCTGCAAAAGATAAAAAGAAATTAATTAAATGCAAAATAATTATAATTAATATTTATATATTTATATATTGCTATTATAATATAAATAATTATAATTATAAATAAAAATTATCAGTCGTAAAAATTCTTACTAATCATATACAAGCGTTATGTTTATTAATGCAACATTAATCGATTTCATGCTGGGAAATTTCCCAGTAATGTTAAAACGTTTCCTAACGAAATTACATTTTATTCCTTATTTCCCTATTACTTTTGTCGCCACCTTCAAAGGGAAAACATCTGCAAATTTACGTTAAGGCATTCATACAATGGCACTCATTGACCTCTAAAAATAATATAAATAAAATTTAATTGTGAGTAATTCATTTACATTGTTTGTAAGGATAAGTTAAGCAATTAGTTTCTTCTGCGAGTAATTTTATTGAATTATACAAAATCTGCAATCATATTTCTAAAAAAATAAGAAGTCTAACACTCGTTTCAGTAAAGAACTGATATTCAGTAAAATTTCTCTACAGCGGGCATCCGTCGTTCCCAGTAAAATTAGCCGATTAGAAAGGTGGCCGCTATAAAGCGGTTTCATGTTTGGTTGAACAAAATACTTATTTAAACAATCTCTAATTTATTTGTGATAAAGCGAGTTTTAATAATCATCTAAAGTACTTCGAAAATTTCTAATTTCTTTTGGAAAAGGATACAACTGGCTTTTGCTTGGATCTTTCAGCTCTCCATGGGTAACTTTTTTTTCAGTTTTCTTTTTTTCAATTGGAAAAAATAAATCCTTAATCGTTTAATTGGTAGTTGTTGAGGAATGGACAATAATATCATCAATTTTTCCTAAAGTCTGTCTATTTGAAAGTTTCATTTGTTGATGGTTGCAATCCATATCAATAAGTTCTTTCTAGTGTCTGAAACAGAGCCTGAAATGCACAAATGAACCCTTGAACGCCCAACCCCAGTACCGGTAGAGGTCGAAGCTCACTCTTTCTTCATATTGGGAAAAGAATGATTAATTTCGATCTGATTTGCGGTTTCTTTTTGAGCGTATGAATTTTTTTATTCTTCTTTTCTCCGTTCTCTATTAATAAAAGGTCAGAGAGCTGAAAGGAATGCACTTCAGTGAAGTTGAACGGGTGACCAACGTGCTAGCTCAGAGGGTTTCGAGTGTCCGTCAATAGAGGTCATTTTAACATTATGTCTATGGGCCAAAAATTCCGTGCCGGAGATAAGTGGCCGTTGAGAGGAGTGACTGCTGTGCAGGGGTGGCCTCTTAGAGAAGTTATATTGTATGAGATTTAAATTACATATTATTTTAAAATTATCTCTTATTTAAAAAGCTCAACATTTATTTTTCGTGTTAGTTGACAGCTCATGTTTACTTCAATTTTTGATGGAACTACATGCAGTACTTACTACCTTAGAAATGTTCATCTTTTGAAGGAAAGGAACCGTATCCAATATTTATTGTACTACTGTGCATATCTATGTCAAGGGCAATGTGGATACTTTATTATTATACATAATATCGATATTATTATACATAATATCGATAATATTATGTATTGTAACAAAAATCGTCTGGTGGGTGTACGTGAAATCAGATTACCAAGCAGAAGAATAAATATACAAATGACTCTTTATTCCACGAAAATTTCAGCAAAACACTAACGTAGCAGAGATAACAAAACAGAACAGCATTTGTATAAATTAACAACAGAGATCGGCAATAAATCTCAGACACACTAGCAATAGCGCTCAAATGTCTCTCAGTTCAACAGCTTGCTTGCTGATCAAAGTCCGATTGCTCTTGATTTGAGAGCTTGCTTTTATATATTTTCAATAGGAAATGACGTCAATACGTAGGGAATGATGTAATCTCTAGAAGGATTAAAACATTTATGGCTCTCAGTAGACATAGGACCACAGTTCAGGATTTTTCTAGAAGATTCCTTTTATCGCCAAAGTCGCCAACTTTGTCGCCAAGTCACCAAAAATGTCACGAAGGTCGCCAAATTCGCCGCCAAGTCACCAAGTTCGTCGCCAAGATTAGCATGTCTAGGAAACAACTTTACAACTTCGTAAAAGCATAATGACCTGTTATTATGTATAATTACCGCGATGGTAATATATAATAACCGGTTAAAGATCCAATAATTATGTATAGTAACCGATTATCCCCATTGACCATAACGTATGCATATTATACGATATCCCAGCTGCCTTCAGATCAGAAAGCTTAAAATTGTAGTCGAAAAGAATGATGTTCCTCAGCAGAGGAATTTAGTGAAATAATTTTTACGAATGTCATAATCACAGGTTTGCTTTCCATCTAGACAAAATTTGAAAAATTTATCTTGAATCTGATATCTGTCTCGTGAAAAGCTAATTAAAAAAGATTCGACCTTCCTTGCATTTCATTCTTAGTCTAGTGCATATCGTTGAGATTTATAAATTGAGAAACGCAAAATAATGAAATAAAATAAACAATACTATAAAATTAATGCAG
This sequence comes from Araneus ventricosus, assembly GCA_013235015.1. Taxonomy (NCBI): domain Eukaryota; kingdom Metazoa; phylum Arthropoda; class Arachnida; order Araneae; family Araneidae; genus Araneus; species Araneus ventricosus. Next base: position 64,398 of record BGPR01001074.1, on the reverse strand, counting down.
AATCATTAAAATTGATAGAAAGTTTTCAATAGGCATTTATTTCTATTGAAATTTAAATAAAATAAAAATATATATTGACTGCAAATCCCTAAAAGAGTCCATTATATTAATATAATATATAATAATAATAATAACATTTCCAAAAATATTAAAATTAGGGATTCTATAAGTTTATTTGGATTTGTGCATTAATTCGTCATAGAGATAAAATAACATTGTGACATTTTAGACCAGCATACTTCAATGTCATTCTGTTGTTAAATAGAAATAAAAAAGGTTCTGGAATGGAATAAAGAAATTCTCTCATCTAATTAAATTATATATTAGGTGCTGAATACGCTTCATGTAAAATGGAAAAATTAACAGTAATTTTTAAAAAGTCGCCAAGTCTCTCACATAAATGTTTCAAAGTAGAATTTGAAATAGAACGGATTTCCATTTGTATTTTCCCATGAAAGAAAAGGTCATTTTATTTTAGTTACAACCAACGTAATTTAACAACCACGTGCTATAAATTTCTCCTTCACATTCAATGAATCGAAAAGAAGATAACACGAATAAAAGAAGATAACACGAAGCAGAATTCATATCAATGTGTGTTATCTAATCCCCGTCGATTTGAAAGTGATATTCTTGCGCCTCCGAATGAAAATAATGTCAATGTATATATAAAAAGAATACCTTAAGAGCTATTTTATGAATCGAGCAAACAGTAGTGAGAGCAAAGTTTCATATATTTTTTAATATTAAGGATCTTATGCCGTGCATTTGAAGAATTTATTGTAAACTTACATTCTTTCAGTAACATTTTGATTACTGATGGTATTTTTCCTAAGAAAAAACATTGCAAAAAATTTTGTTCTTCGCCATTTTGTTTAATAAATGGAACAAAGTGGATTTTGAAAAGGAACGAAAGCAAATTGTGCCACCATTCCCGAATGTCACCATTTGTCATGGTCAAAATAGTTTCAAAGTTATATTTTACTGACATTAAAATATATATTTATGAAAATGGCTCAAATCATTAAAAAATATTCTCAACTTTGCTCGAATTAAATCAATACTATCATTAATGTAATTCTTTAACAAATATGTTGAATTATATTGAAATACTGGCTGATAACCCGGCGTTGCTCGGAATCCATTATTTTTTCGTACGCCTACCTCTTTAAATTCCTACAAATATTGTCACTAACCTTCCCCAACGAACGTAAATCTCCTTTGAATCCTTTCTTGATGAAATAAAACTTTCAATTCTAGCTTTTTATTACCTTATAACAGTATGGTTTGAATGAAAACGCCAGAAGTTTGGAAAAAGAATATCTATTCTAAACTTTTAATCTATCTCTATAAATATAGCCGAAAATGCATGTATCTGTCTGTCGGTCACAAGAACTCCTCTTAAATGGTGAATGGTAGCGACATGAAATTTGCACACGATATTCTGGGCTGCATTTCTAGGTCAACTGTGCTATTTTCAACTTTCAGAATTAATTGATTCTTAAGATATTTAATTAAATAGAGGAAACTAAGCTATTTTTAGACATTTTTTGCCACTAATCAAAATTCAGACATTCGTTTCCAAAAAAAAATTAAACTTTTATTCCTACCAACTTCCTTTAATAAGGCTTAAAAAATATTATGTAAAGAGAAATAAATAAAAAATAAAATAAAATGGAAGGAAAATGCAGCAACCAACATCCTTTAATATGGCTAAAAAAGAGTAATTTATAAAGAGAAATAAATAAAATAATAAATGAATGCAAGAAATAATAAATTAAAACACCAGAAGCGTATGTAAATAATAAAAAAGAAAAAAATCGTGAAAATAGACAACAAATGCTTGATTTTACCCCTTAAAATTAAATAAATAAAAATCTAATTCGAATTTTTAAAAAAAAAAAATTACGTCGTTAGTTCCCTCTTGTGCTAATCCATCACTGTGCCAAATTTAGCCCCGTTAAGTCAAACCGTCTGAGTGTACTATAAATTAGAAAAAAACGAGCATACATAAAATCTCAAAAAATTGCTCTTTTATATATTTACTATCTGAAAACCCGGCTTTGCTCGGCATCCATATTTTTTCATTTACTGGCCTCCTGTTTGTTTTCTTCCAACAAATATTGTCACTAGCTTTCCCCGACAAACGTAATTTTTCTTTGAATCCTTTCTTGTTGAATAAAAACTTTCAAATATAACCTTTTTATCATCTTATAACAGTATGGTTTGAATGGAAATGCGAGAAAATTCGAAAAAGAATGTTTATTTTAAACTAAACTAATGTCAATGGATGTTTCATTGCATGTTAAAAGCTACGAAATAAAAAAGGAAGTTAAGTGCATTCTACAAAATAACAGCGGAAGTAAGAAATCTACCTTGACCAAAGAAAAAAAATATTTTATTAGCTTTAACATTGGTAAAAACACGTGAATAAAGGATTTGATGAAACAATACATTTGATTTTATAGCAATAAAAGCATTCTTAGAATTTGAATTTAAAATAAATTTTGAAACCTTAATTACAATTAGAGAAAAAATTGTACAGCAAAAAAAATGGTATTGAAAAGATAATTGTTTGCTCTTTAAGGTGATAATAAAAAATAATTTTCGTACATAAGTATTTCAAAGGTTATTAACGAAAAACGTCTAAAAATAGCTTAATTTTCGTTATTTAATTAAATGTCTTAAGAACTAATTAGTTCTGAAAGTTGAAAATAGCACAGTTGACCTAGAAATGTGCTCCAGAATGTCGTGTGCAAATTTCGTGGCTCTACCGTTCACAGTTTAGGAGGAGTTCTTGTGACCGACAGACACATGTATTTTCTGTTTTATAATATAGAACAGCTGATATACCCGGTGTTGCTCGGTATAAAAAAAAATTTCAAGTCCAATTACTTATAACACTTTCAATTTAATAAAAGTGTTTTGCGCGGAAGCGTCTTTCTTTGATTTTCGTTAATCAACTGACCCTTTGGACCAGCAGTGAAACACCCTTCTTCTTTTTCTCTCCTTAGTTTGAACCACCTGGCAAGAATCTCGTAGTCCTTCATACTCCATTTTCCTTTCCCCATCACTGCTACGGCAACAGCAGAAACTCTTTCATGTCTTGTATTTTTTGCCATTATCCGGACTACAATTCTCTTCTCTTTTTGTGTTTTTGTCACTGACCGAAAAAAAACCGAATAGTGTTATTTTCTTTCTCCTTAGGCCCTCTCCCTCCGGTAGGAAGTGGGCTCAACAATCTTGAAGGATTTTACACACTCATTATGAATATTAAAAAATTTGTAAAATTAAATGAAGCATCGCGGAAAGAGAGTCATTAACACCATTGTGTTGTTGTGCAAATATATTGAAAGAGGTATATTCTATGAAATAAAAGCTAAATAAAATTTCTGCCTTTCTGTTAACATTCAAAGAAAACGATATTTTTTATCATAACTTTCACTATGGTAAAAATACCGGAATAAAGGATATGATAAAACGATCAATGGTTTGAATTTAATTACAATAACAGAAATCATTGTTACAAATTGTGTATGAAATAAATTTGAAATGTTTATTAAATTAAGGAAAAGAACGCATAGCATTTAAATTGAAATCATTAAAAAGATAATTTTCGCTTTTTAAGATGGCATGTAAATAATTTAAGTACAATATATTTTTCTGAAATTATTGGCGAAAAACTGAGATAAAACGCCGAAAATTGGCTTAATTTTCGTTATTTAATTAAATATCTTACGAAGTAATTTTTTTGAAACTTTGAAAAAGTAGAATTAATCTAGGAACGGTCCCGAGAATGGCAATCGTGTCAAGACTATTCACAGTTTAGGAGGAGTTCTTGCGACAGATAGACCGTTAGAACAACTTTTTTCCCCTCCCTTTTTTCCTCTTCCTACGATAAGGAACCTGACTAAGTAGCCTTAAAGGCTTAGCAGACACTCATTAGGATCAGTAAAAAATTTGTGAAAATTAAACAAAACATCGAGAGAATAATTCACTAACGTCATTAAAAGCTGTAAATGCGACGACAACCGGAAGTGAAAAGTCTACTTTGTTGTTTATGATCAGAGAAAACAACATTTTCTTATACTAACTTTAACACTGGCAAAATCCCGCGAGCGAAACAATAAATTGGCTTTAATTTATTTTTATAAGAATGAAAAATATTGTTAGAAATTGCGTTAAAAATATTTTTTAAACCTTAATTACAATCAGAAAAAACACTTTATCGAAATGGAATTAACATTAAAAAAAAGATAATTTTCTGCTCTTTAAAATGGCATAAAAATAATTGTTGTCTTATAAATATTTCAGAAGTTATTGTCAAAAAAATTCTAAGCATTAGGCTTAAAAGTGGCTAATTTTCGTTATTTAATTAAATATCTTAAGAAATAAATAACTTTGAAAGTTGAAAATAGCACCGTTGAACTAGAAATATGCTCTAGAATGTCGTGTGCAAATTTCATGTCGCTACCGTTCACCGTTTACGAGGAATTCTCGTGACCAACAGATACATGTATTGTCTGCTTTATATTATAGATAGGGAGATAGATAGATAGATAAAAATTCGTTTACACTCAAAAGATGGTAAAAATTCCGAAAAATATTTAATACTTCAAAAATTTCTATTTTTACTGTAACATGAAATTTTGAATGCCACTATTGCAGAACATTTTAGTCAATTTCAGAGGCGCTAGATGAAGATCCGTCAATAAACGGGTGGCTTTTGATAGAGGAGGCCACTGTTTGGCTTAAAATAATGAAAATCAAAGCTTCAGAGCTCTGTCAGTTTTCGTTGCCTAAGACTGGAACTTTTTTCTTTTTAAGACGCTAGTGTACCAAAATATTTTACTAAATATGCCTAACAGGACCGCCATACAACCGAGAATTCAAAACTTTCTGCGGAGGACTGTATAAAAATTCAGACATCTTAATTTTTTCAGCAGTACATTTCCAAACTCAACCAACATATAATTCCATAAGTCATTCAGAGCATTTATTCGATTGTAAGTATATACCTATCTCTAACAGTTCAGAAATTAGTTCTTGGGTCAAGGTTATGGTTTACGGCCTTTATAACCCTAAAAAGATTTTTTTGTGATATTTGGATTGATTTTGATATTTTGGTATAAAAAACTTTTTTAATCTCAAGCAGTATTATTCAATAACCTTGACTTTGACTTCCTTATTTGTTTCTATTATTAAGAAATAATAAAATATCGTTCTATAAAATATCGTAAAATATCTTCACAATATGTTACACTTAATTTTTTTTCTTTTCCTTTAAAGTAAAAGTTAAGGAAAATCGAAGTCGCCTAGCTCGAAACGCAAATAGAAATTTTTTGGTATTTCCAACGTATTAAAGCTATGCAAACTAATATATACAATTTTTAAAAAAATATTCTAAAAGAATAAGAAAATGAAAAATTATAAATGAAAGTGACATAATATGCCTGGAAATGTTTCCTGTTATGTTACAATATATTAAAATAATAAGAAATTGTATGCAAATTAATATATACAATTTTTTTAAATTATTCTAAAAGAATAAGAAAATGAAAACTTATAAATGAAAGTGACATAATATCCTGGAAATGTTTCCTGTTATATACAGTATATTAAAATAATAAGAAACTGTGAATCCTCCCAGCAACTTTACGCTCATGTTTGCAACTATTTTGCTCCTTTTAAATGTCCTCATAACCCTTTTTTGCATAAAAAGGAATCACAAGGCCATTCATAATTACTACTAATCGTTGTGTTTTTTAGATCTGTGAGAAGATTCTTTGGGCAGAACTAGCTCCTCAAAACATTTATGAGAAAAGTCCCGGAAATATTGTTTCTTTCGTATCATTCATCAGTTTTCTTTCTAAGGAAATTTCTTAATTGCTTCTTCATTTATAACGATTTCCTAGAAATGTTATTGTTTTCTAATTTTTTTAATAGGAAAACAAATTACTGTGCGTGTGAAATGTTTTCCTATGATTTCTCTGAAATTCTTTATGAATCTTACTGTTAAAGTTTGTCTCTCGCTCTTCGTATCCTATTAAATCACAAAAATTGACCAATTATTTTATAAATGGTCAATTATGTTCACAATTTCCATTAAGTTTCCTGTAAGCTAATATTAATTATTTCCTGTTAATGCACGAAAACTTCTTGTTTAGTAGTTGGCAGAACATATAAATCGGGTTTCTTTAAATTTCTGCTTTGAAATTAAAAACTATTAAATTCTCAACATTAAAGCTGATAAATTTATTCAATGTGTAACCGAACCCCAATCGTGGAAAGAATTTTGAAATTAATGCCTAAGCGAAACAAAAAAAGTTTCAGATTCCAATTTGTGCTTTTTAACTATTTTTCCTTCGCCGCAAAAAAATCATAAACATATATTAATGGCCTAATCCAATGGTGGGTAGAACACCATCATGTGTTAAAAATAACATATTTCAGGGAAATAATAGGTGAAACATTTTCTTCTCCAACAAAAAACTATTTCTTTTTAGAAGAAAATCCTAGCTTCTTCTCTTTCTTCTAGAAGAAACTTTTGTCGGATTAGATAATAAACAAATAAGCCATTTGATTTGTCATAATGGCAATACATATTTATTATCGAAATCTAACGCAAGAGAAAGAAAAGAAAGGCGTATAGACAAAATTGAACATTTCGCAAATCTATATCAACTTTCTTCTAAGGCTGTCAGAACAAATCGAATTTACTAAAAAAGGAGTTGATGCTTAAAGTTAATCAGTTATGCATTTATTAGTCAAAGAAAAATTTAAATAAACATTAAAATAAAACGAACCATCATAGGAACGAGCACCATTGCGAATGCGTTTTACAAGAAAAACTATTTGTTTTCGTTTTTCGAAATTAAACGAAACACCTTCTACTATTATAAGCAATACAGTTTGAAACTGAATTTTTTCATGAATTTTGAGACATATTTGGCTAATATTTAAAAA
>BGPR01001074.1:26048-56319 GCA_013235015.1 Araneus ventricosus | reverse complement strand
TTAATATCTGCAATTATATTATTAAAAACATATTTAATATCTGCAATTATATTATTAAAAACATATTTAATATCTGCAACTACATTATTAAAAACATATTTAATATCTGCAATTATACAAATACATTTTCTTTCTTTGTTAGGAATTTCACTACAATTTTGCACGTCCTTAACAACTCCCATATAATGTTTTGCTTGCTTATTTACGACAAATTTAACTAAAACCCGCTTAAGGCACAGGACGAAGTACCTCCTCTCATATTATTTAATTTACTCTCAGACATTTGTGCTTTTATTGGTAAAAAAAACTTTCAACGTGTACGTCAGGTATGGAACTAAAACGGAACAGGTGGAACATTAAAAAAAAAACTTAATCTTGAAGATGGTGGGGAAATTTCATATTAAGTTTAGCATGGGATTCCGAAACCCTCCGCGCTTTTGCGCATGCGCCGGGCGGAGTTATTTTCATCAAAATAGGGGGGAAGTGAAGAATGGAAGGGGAGATGTTTACATTTTACTTAGCGTGATCTAACAAAGAACTCCGGAAATGCGCTCATACTGTTCAGCAACGGATTCCGATACTAGCACTTTTGGACGATTTTACACCGGAAAGGGGTGTCAGGTAATGAGTCATATGAGCGCATTTACGGAATTCTTTGTTATTGTATAGCAACGAATTCGGAAACCTTCCGCGCTTTTGAGCATGCACCGGGCGGAGTTATTTTCATTTTCATCAAAATAGGGGGAAAGTGAAGAATGGAAGGGTGATGTTTACATTTTACTGAGCGTGATCTAACAAAGAAATCCGGAAATACTCTCACATGATTCATTGCCTGACACCCCTTACCGGTGTAAAATCGTCCAAAAGAGGTAGTCTCGGAATTCGTGGTCAGACTATAGATCACGCTCAGTAAAATGTAAACATCACCCTTCCATTCTTCACTTTCCCCCTTTTTTGATGAAAATAACTCCGCCCGGCGCATGCACAGAAGCGCGGAGGGTTTCCGAATCCGTTGCTAAACAATATGTATCATTGCCTGACACCCCTTTCCGGTGTAAAATCGTCCAAAAGTGCTAGTTTCGGAATCCGTTGCTGAACAGTACCTCCCAGCAGTTTACGCCGGCATCCAAGAAACTGTGTTTAGATTTCAGGTGAAAACTAATAATATCCAAGATAACCAAGTGCAAGGTGACAGTGTTGCCACTCTAAACTCAACATTTTGGTAAAGGAAATTAAATTTCTCTATTCTCTCATTTTGACATATGACATTTGGCCGAGGTGCTGTCCTGGCCACGGTATGAGTCCTTCCCCTGCTCATTTATGATCACTGAGGGCACAAGGTACAGACGCACTTAACTGAAGGAAACTATTCGGAAATAAAAGCAATTTTTTTATTGATTTTTAGCTTTGACTTCAGATTAACCAAAATAAATTCGAATTATAAACGATACTTTAAAATTATAGTAATAGGAAATTCAAGGGGACAGAGAACCAACGGGTTGAAATGGAATTGAAAAAATGTAAAATAAGAGCATAAATACTGTGTCTTTGTGCAGATATTAAGACTGGAATTCAAACTGCCAATATTTCCCTCACATAAGATAAATCTTCATTTGCAGGTATCATCCAAACATAATATTATCTGTACAAAACAATACATAGATCCTTAACCGAGACAACGCGCGCCTCCTTAGCGAACGCTAAGACGCGCGGGGTCATAGAATGACCCCAAACTGAAATTCAACCCTGCGCTGTTAAAAACATTACATTTTTGGTTGGGAAAATAACGCTTTTGACTTTTAGATATTACGAATACAGTGCTTAATAAAAATTTAGATCTACTCCATTATAATCCACTAATAAATCACGGAGGGTTCACTAGAGGGTCCGTTTTCCGTGCGTCGCTTTTACGTAAGAAGTTTGGTGCTCATTTCTCAATAAATATATTTGTTCGCTCTGCAATTTAACTCTATCATGTTATCGTTGATCATTAACTCCAAACTCTTCACAGGGCTTGTCACATATTTCGCTGGTCTTTTTGTTCTAGGTAAGGGCGATATGATATTATGACAATGATTACGAATATTCCGCCTAAATTTTGTTTTTCTCCACTGTATGCCATCTTTTTTATGAAAACCATTCCATGTTATTCACTTCCTCACTTCCAGATTCTCCGTCCTCTTCCGATCTCGTATCATGTTCGCTGAAACTTTCACTTCTAAAACATCTTCAGGTCCATTATCTCCATTGCCAAAGTCTGGATCTTTATCAGTTTCAACTTCGGCAAGGAGTTTACGTAAACGCTAAATTTCTTTTTCGGAGTCGGCATTGTGAAAAATAAATAAATTCTTCGATTCAGCAAGAAAACAACGAGCTGACCGTATGAGCCGCGTGAAATAACGGGTCTGTGGAACAAACGGAAGGACGAGCGGGGTCATTCCATAACCCCAGTAACTGACAAAACGTGTATTAGGGGGGGGGGCGAAAAATTCCAGAAATACTTTCAAAATACTCAGAAAATTCGGAGGGAGATGACTAACTCAGCTACTGATAAGAAAGAAAAGGCTAGTTTTCTAGGAATCGGAGTTTTCCGAGGGCATGGGGTCATAAAATGACCCCCGCGTGTCCTCTCGGGTTAATGAGTAATAAATGAAATTCTTTACGGTTATATTACTTGTTTTTAATCGAAAAGATAAGGCAAGAAACATTTTGAGATCGCACTTTTTGTTTAAATTGCATGCAAAACGACAGACAAATTGAACTTTTAATGAAATAATCCAAAATTGAATTCAAACTTTAAACTTTTTTTCTGTTTCCTTCGTATTCCGCCAGAAATGCAATAAGTGTGCTATTAGCTGATGGAGATAAAAACATTAATCAACCTCTTAAGTTGGGAAGTGAATAAATTATAAAAACGAATTTTAAAATATATTATTAAAGGTTTTCACCAAATGCTACATAAATTATTTTTATTATTTTTGTTTTATTATATGTTGCATTAGCCGTGGCGAATCCAGAATTTGGGTTGGGGGGGGAGGGGCTGAAATCATAAAAAAATTTGTATCGTCGTGAAGATTGTCAAATCTCATGGCTTATGTAAACCAAAACACTTTAACTTAACAGACTTGACTCACTTGATATTAAGAATAATGAAAAACACTACAATAATTTCGGTAATATAATAACAAACACAGTGAAATAACTAGCCAAAAATGTTTTGTCAACTCTGCAAGTACAAGTGGAATGACTACAAAAGTGAGAAAATTTTCGAGCCTGTCAAGCCAGGAAGGAGTGTTGTCACTTTTTTTTTAAAACAAAAAGGAGATTAAGAACAAACAACTGTAGTGATTTTAATAAAATCAAGAATTCTGGTTTAGATCTGGGGGGTTGCAGCCCCATAGCACCCCCTCCCCCCCCCCGCTGGATTCGCCACTGTGTGTCAGCAATAATTACCCTAAACACGAACTTTTAACATCATCATTTTTTTTTCTTTAAACAATTACATCATTTTAAAATAATTTTCAGTCTAAGGTAAGGTCTATCGTACTGTTACCCGTTATATTTATTTAAATCAAAGAGACATATTTCTGTTTTCAAAAAATATAGAACAAGAAAAGATATTTTTGCTTAAACGTTTGTTGCCCAAACGCCAAATATATAGAGACAGCGAAATGCCATATATATTTTTCTGAAAGCGCAACCTAAATGGAATTCGCAGTTTCTTGTTAAACTGGAATAACTAACTCTATCAGCTGCTACAAAACAAACAGAAAGACAAAGGCAAGAATTCTATTTAACCTGATTGCTGTTGTCGCGTAGTATTTTTATACAAATATAAAAATTAGATTTAAATTCAATAAAAATTACAAAAAATGTTGATACCAGACAATCTTAAAAATCTAAGATAGATGAAAAAGAAAATTATCGATTCATATTCTTCAAAATAAAACAAAGGAAACTTATCGAATCACTGATTTCCTTTCATGAACAGATTTAAATATTTTTTACACTTACTTGATGTCTCGTCCAAATGTGCGAAAAATAGCTTTCGGAGCTGGCATCTCGGTTGACAGAAGATAAATCAAACCGACTAAAAATAAAACGATCACTAAAAGAATCAATAATAATAAATAAATTATTGAAGCCATGATGAAAATGGTATGATAAATATCGCGAACGATGAAGAACAATTTCGGCAAAAAGCACAGTGTGGCAGACGATTTTTTTGCTCCCCAAAACAATTCTTAAGCAAATGGAATTAAGCTCTGTCCGTAACTGTTAGAAAAAGTAGGAATGAAATTCCGCACATGAGGGCGTTCTCTTATCAATAAAGCTCCGAACAGTCGAAAAGCATGAGGAAACGTTGAATTGTGCGCTGGAACGGCAGCAACGATTGTTATCTTTTTACACAGCTTCGTACACAATTACTCCGAAGGTCGGAAGTGCGTAAGTGACACTCGTCGGCCGATGACGTTGCAGATGTAATTTCTTATCGCGGTATTTTCAAAAATAATCAGGAAAGGGATCAATCAGACAATGAGAAATTTTAAGACAGAAAAGTTGTGTTGAAAATCACTTTTAGAAGCACTGACCGATATGAAACATGGCACACACTGAGTGTACAAAGTACAAGTTCCATATCGATGGAAATTTAAAACAAACTCAGTCAAAGTATTTCGGACTTTATCCTGCTTCGATGTGATATGCTAAATTGTGGATTGGTCAAAGTGACAACTCACTGATGACACACGTTTCATAGTAATGAAAACATAATTAATAAAAGCAGATTTTAGAACACTTTTTTTAACACTAAAGGTACCGGAACTTATTACAGGGTGTACACAAATGAAGTGACACATTTCAAAAATTAATATAAAAAAAGCTGAAAATGTTGGAACTATGGTTTTTTTTTAAAAATTAATTTTTTTTTATTAAGCGCGCATCTCAAAAAGTTTTTTTTTTTCAGCTAGGTAACGCGGCGTTATGCCATTCTAAATTTACAGCGAGAAAATTCCGTACTCAATGGCTACCGATCAGCATAAGCCGATGTGTGTGTTCTGGTTTCTTTTTTCTAGTTTTTCTTGAGTATTAGGAATACTCTTCAGTTTTCACACTACATGTGAAATAACAAATTAAAGAGCGTAAAATTCCCTACAAATACATAATTTTATTTTTCTTCCAGTTTTAATGTTTTCTCACATAATGGCTCTAAACAAATTTTTGATTTCCAGTAATTTACGACCCCCTATACCACCGAAATGGCATGTTACCTATATGAAAAAAAAAACTTTTTGAGATGCGCTCTCATTTTAAACAGTCCCAACATTTTTAGTTTTTTTTATTATTATTAATTTTTGAAATGTGTCACTTCATATGTGTACACCCTGTGTACTTAATGTACTTCCCTGTATATCTCTATTCGTACTGTAACCATGTCAAAGTAATCACATAGGTTTTGATATAAAAACTTCACTTTTCGTGACTGAATGTAAAAAATATTGATTTTAGTAAAGAAATGTTCAGCAAAGTAACTTTAACATAATGATTCAACAAAAATTTATTTTGTTCAATTCCATAAAATTATCGTCTGCACAGAACAGAACACCACTTCATGCCCCTGCGACTATAAACTTTTCTTTATTTAAACAGTGTGGCGGACATGAAGTGGAAGAGACATCGGAAGACTCCTTAACTGTCTATCAAATAAAAGCGAAGACAGAGAGATGAAAAAGCTTACAAAAATACAAATCTAAAAATCTGGGATAGTATACAAGAAACAAAAGGGGAGTATCATATAAAACCATACACAAACAAAAACCGTAAACAGGAAAGAAGTATGAGTATGAAGTGTACAATATCAACAATCAAGAGAGAAAAAAATACTAATCAAATAAAGAAGTCCACAAAAACAAACTAAAATGCGAGTGTTAAAGCACATGTGTGTCTGTTCTGTTGATTGTTCTTTTCTCCAAAAAGTGGAAGTTTTTCTGTGTGGAAGCGGAGAATAGTTCAGGTGGACAAAAATCGTTGCACGTGGTTTTTGCCGATGTTGCCAGATGAATCAAGCCTGAAGGAATAGAACCGACTTATAGTCTATACAGAGAGACATAAATATTATATGCAATGTGCATACACATTTATATGCATACACATTATGCACCATGTGCATACACATTATTTTCTGATCCGAAAACCTTATGCGGCAATAAATTTTTCTCCCGGTCAAAATGACTTTTTATGGTAAATAATGGTAGAATATACGTCTTTATCAGAATAAACAAAAGTAAAGGTAAAAATTAATTGTGTATATTTAGTATAAAAAGTCCTGAAGTCAAGTGTGAAAAAACGATAAGAACAAATGAGGATTTTCAAATCGGAAATCTGCGATCCGTCTTTTGGTCTGCCATTCATTGTTTAGAATTGAAACTTTTTTTAGTGAATTAAAGAGCTGAAATACTTTTATTTTAATTATTTTCTACTTTTCCACATTTAATATCTAATTCCTTATTTTAAATATTATGAAATCTTAAAACCAATTTTTCAAAAATTCTCTACCAGATGGCGTTCCATTTTATGAGATCAAAATTTAATTAAAGTAATCAATTAAGTTCGGAAAATGTTAAAATAGTATATTGCTTCGACAACATGCAAGTGTACAAATTTGAAAACTCTAGTACAGAAAGTGAGTGAAAAATCTATCACGAAATCCCATCCTTACAAACATAAACAAGTCATGTTAAATAAAGGTGTGTAATCAATACAATCAACCTTCGATTTAATATAATGGGGCGAAAGGTTGCCCTAAAATTGGAAGTCCTGCAACTCGTGAATTGTATAATGAATTATATCTGAATTAGGATTAAACTTTAAATTGAAATGTAACTTAAATTTAGTACCATAATTTTATATATATACGATATTAGCAACACAAAATGTTTACAACTGCGTATTAGATGAATAAAAACAAGCCTCAAGCTTTGATTGCTGTATCGTTGAATGTTATTTCTTAATACTTAAATCGGTCAAATTCTTTTCTTCAAAGTCCGTTGATTCGAGATCCGTTATAATGAGAGTTCAAGTAAATGCATTCATTTGTTTTACGGACTTTACCTCTTCTCACGTGATGAATTGAAATATAGATTTTCACGAGCCGGATCTTATTTTCTGAATGGTAAATCTTGGCTTACAGAGTTAGAACTATTAAGTAAATTATGTATTTATCATGCTCCTTACGCAACATATAAGTTACGTACGGAATGTGATAATGAAAGTTTTAATTTTAAAACCAATTTCAAATATTATATTCGCCGTTAATTTTACATCATTTAATAAAAATTCTGTATTATAATCACAAGTAGTTCTGTGAAAAGTGGACCTCGCGGACCATCCACCACCACCAAAAAAATCTAAAATCTGTTCTTCTTCGCTGTCTTTAAAAATTTATCCAATGCTGTTATTCATTTTGAAGATTTGATAAAAATATTGTTTTCAGGGACACCAGACATCATAATTTGTCTCACGAGCAGGAACCTGCTTTGTCACTATATATACAGTAACATAATTATATTTACAATCTTAAACAAATCAATGTACAGTATTTCACAGCTATATTATGTACAAAATTTACTCCCTGTATTTGCAAAAAAAATACATTAACTTATTAATAAAGTTACATAAAAATGTACTGGAACAAAGTTGCAGAAAATTTTACCCTAGAGAGTTCAGGTAGTTTTTATATTTTTATAACATGAACCGTTTGGCTAGAAACGTTGAAAAAACATACTTTCAAGAAAAGAGAAAACATAGATTAGATAGAACTAAACAGTAAAAAGCACTCTCAACCTCTCTTTCTTTTCAATGCGAATTATTTACACAGATCTCTGCTTTCATCACAAAAATTACAGTTAAATGTCTGCTTTTATCAGAATTATCAAAATTAAAATTAAATGTCAAAAAAACTCGCCATTGACTCGCCAATACATCGAAACCATTAAAACGGCCACGGAATCAAAAAAAGGAAATTTTTACATATACGTCGTTTTTCATGGTTCCAAGAAACATACATGACAAATCTGACGAAAATCGAACAACGCTTTTGATCGTGATTGTGTAACAAACAAATTTACAGACAACAATTTACTCCAATTTAAATGCAAAACGCTGGAGTTAAAGCGGAAACCTCACTCGCTCGGCCAATTTAAATATTCATCTTTATTCCATTATTTTTATTAACGCTCGTGGAAAAAATTTTGACAATTTATTCAAATCGAATTTTTTGGAAATTTGAGTTTTTGATTATGATTGGCAATTTTCTGTTTCGAATAGTCTTGCAAATCCCAAAACTGGTTATATGACTGGTTGGCTTTGTTTTCGATTTTTACCTTAAATTTGTAGATTCAAAGCCCTAATGTGGTCAGTAGATAACAAAAAATTTTATCTCAAAAAGACAAAATTCGGGAAAAACAACAACAAGATTTTGTGAAATATAACTTGTGTTTCCAAACAATTAAGATAGCTATTTATTTCTTTTTTTTCTTTTTCATTCTGATGTCAATAACCCCGAATTCAGTTAATTTTACAGAAACATTTCAAATAAATTTAATTAAAAAACTTATGTATGAAATGAGCCTAAAAACAGGGGGAAACGTTACATAATTATGTAACGTAAAAACATCATATGACATAACAATACTTAGCGCTTATTTCAAATGAGTAAATCTTTAACTTATTTAATTTTTTGTAATTTTTAATCAAGACAATTTCATAGTTTGAAGCGTCAGAAAAGTATTAAAATTTTTTTTAAAAAATATTTAATAATCGTGACTCATAAGCGCAAACACTAAGGAATAACTTTTAATCATTTTGGTTGATTTTCTTTCTTGATGTTTTAAATATCTGCTTCGACAGCCAATTTTAAAACTTACGCTAAAAGATTCTCTTTAGAGTCAGTAGAATGCAATTAAATTTCTTTATCTAAATCCGTGCTGTGAAAGGTAGTGTGTTACGAACTAAAGACTTCAACAAATTTGAGTTCATTCAAATATGTCATATTACGTAAAAACAAATTTTTTTTTCAGCGAGTGTGGGTCATAATCCTGACAATCGAAAATCTGAGTTCGCAAATGTCTACTGTTTTTTTAATTTCACGGAATTAATTAAGGTAAGGTATTTAATTAAGTTAAATTTGGCTTAGATGAATACCATTTCAACTATATGTCACATATTAATATTTAGTAGTTTTAATCACTATGTCATAAATCTTATGTAATTGCTGAGGTAAATTCTGACATTGTAATGGCTATCAAAGATTTATTCATTGTTTAAAATGTCCAGAGAATACCAAGCGTTGAACAAAGAAAGCTTAAGGATCTCTAAACTTGATGGCACAGAAGATTGTTGTTAGATATGTCTTTCCAACTTATCCCAATCGTTCTCTATTAGGGTTGAGATTTCCACTTTCAGATCAGTGGCGGATTTTGTCAATATGAGGCCACCGGTGCAAAACTGACTTGTGGCCCCTCCCTCTACCCAATGTCTCAACTTCTCTATCGGATTAGCCCCACAATGTGCGTAGAATAGGTTTTGTAGACCCCTACCGTGACCATCGATGGTCAACGCCTCTGCCCTTGCCCAATGTCGCAACTTCGCCGTCGGCATAGCACTACAATTTACGTTCGATAGGTTTTGATACCTCTACCGAATGTCACTACTTCGCCATCAGTTTGAACTGCTGTGTACGTCGAATGGATTTTGAGGCACCCTGGATTTTCGAGGCACGAGGCGAGCGCCTCTAACACCTGTACGGAAAACCGCCACTGTTTCCGATAGCCTGTGTAGATGTTAGAACTAAGAATCAAGCTCTCAGAACTACTGAATAGTTCCTGAGGAATGGATGATGTTATTATCATCTATAAAAGACCCATCTCTTGTGAGGTAAAATCCAGCGTTGTAAGATGGACTTGATCAACAGGAATGTTCACGTAATCTTTAAAAGACCCACTAATTTTAAGAAACAGCAGCGTCAAACCAACAGAACATACCCACACCACAAAGTTCCCACCAAAACTTTAATTGAACTTACGAAGTCAATGTGATTTTGCCTAGGTTTGTCTGTTAGCTATATTCACATAAATGTTCATGGACTTCTAATTCATTGGATAGAATCTGTATTTATTGCATTTTCTCCATTTCTTTCTGTTTCTTAACCTCTGCCGGTATATGATCGGTAAGAATGTTCATGCACTCCTTGGACGACACGCTATCTTTAAGAAATTGCAAGAGACCAGTTTCAAACAAGCAGAACATGCCCCAAACCACAATACACCCATCAGAACATTTCGTCGTCGTTCAGGCAGAAGTCACTAACAAGTCCAAAACTGTAATCTCGAGATGTGTTCATTTTAAACTTAATTATTTTCGAGTTTTTATGATAAGTAGTAAAAATTATTTTACAGGTTTCTAGTTCCAGCGGTTTATTTACTGATGATTGCATAGCAAGTTTCTATCACGAAATAATCAATTGAAAATTCTAATTGACTGCAATAGTCCGTCAAAAGGTCTTCGTGGATTTATAAGTCCAGTCGAATTGTTATGAAAAGTATCAAAATATGGAAAAAATACTTAACAGCAATTTTATTGCTTTAAGTTGTTGGGTCGGCGACACAAGACATAGCACTATAATTTGTACCCCGAGATCTAACCGGAAAAGGGGGAGGGAAATTCGAATGACCGGTTTTTTGGTTTAAATAAAAGGCTATTGATCTGAGAGGACAATTTGTAGAGAATAGAGAATTTGTATTAGAATGTTATAGCTAGTAAACAGATCTATAAAATGAGTTTCCAAACGTTAAGATAGCTTAATTAGGGCAGGAGTAAATTTAAAAAACGTAAATTTTGGATAGTATTTTTAATTTTTTTTATAAATATAGTGACATTTTTGAAACTTCATGAGAATACACACTACATAGTAGGGTATATATTGTAAAAATTTCAGATTCAGATCTTAAATATTTTTTGAAAAATTCAGCTTTTTTGAGGAAAAAAGAACGGAAAATGCCTGTAAGTACTTTATTATCACCTCGAATTCGTGGAACGGAGTAAAATCCTACTCTAAAAATGTTGTTCTACAATATAAAATGGCTTTGTAATAGTCGATTTTCAAAAAAAAGTGAAGAAAATTAAGTTCGAAGTTATCATTTTGTCTCGCTTATTTTGCTGAACACATTTTCCCCAAAGGGAAATTTTTTTTGCGATGGGGACAATTCGTTTAGGCATAATAAGTGAGACAAAGTAATAACTTCGAACTTTATTTTCTTCACTTTTTTCTAAAAATCGACTATTGCATAACCATTTTATATTGTAGAACTACACTTTTTGAGCAGGGTTTTATTTCGTTCCACGAATTCGGGGTGATAAAAAAGCACTTACTGGCATTTTCCGACGACGTACTTTTTTCGCAAAAGTTGAATTTTTCAAACAATATTGAAGATCTAGACTTGAAATTTTTACCATAGATACCCTACTATATAATGTGTATTTACCTGAAGTTTTAAAAATTTCACTCTATTTGTAAAAAAATTAAAAATACTTGTCCAAAGTTTAAGTTTTTTAAAATTTACTCCTGTCTTAACGTTTGACGCCTCATTTTATAGATCGTTTTACTAGCTATAACTTTTTAATTTACAATTTTCCTCTCAGATTAATAGCCTTTAATTTAAACGCAAAAAGCCGACCGGCCGAATTTCCCTCCTTCTCCCTCCTTATCCGGTTCGATTTCCGGGTACAAAATATAGTGCCATGTTTTGTGTGACCGACCCAACAACTTAAAGCAATAAAATTGTTGTTATGCATTTTTTTCTATGTTTAAGTACAATTCGACTGACTATTAGTGACTTCTGCCTGAACAACGAAGATTTGTGAAACGCACGTGATTACACATAATTTCGTTTATCAGCTACATTTCATAAATGTGCAAGAGTTTCCAATTCACTCCTCAGTAAATATATTTTTCAATAATATTGAATGATTTAGACTTCTTACTTCCTAAATAATAATTGCATATACTTAAATTTTGATAAGAAAAATGAATAAAGCAAAGCTTTAACATATGGTTGAAAACAATTTAATTTATTCTTTAACCTTTTGTTGAAAATGAAATAGTGTTCATTACGAAATAAACATTCATTGGCATGTCTAACCAAATGGTTCTTACTCATAAACCGTATCGTCGATATAAACACAAACTATCGAATGCATGAAATTTATCCGATACTTAGTACTTAATAACAAACTGTAATTTTTCGATACATTGCAGTTGCTATTTGTTTAGTTTGTAAAGAGAATTCAAGTTCAAACCTACACACGCTTCATTTCTGAAAAATAAAAACCTAGTGAGCGAAATTAAAAAACGTAATTTTTCACATTCTGTAGTTTAGTTTCACGGCAATATAATACTAATTATGGCTTATTCGATGGTTTGTAAGTAATATAAATATTATAGTCATTTCTTATAAGTATCAATTTTTGATTTTTAATTTCGCCACATATTCAGAAAATCACAGTTTATGAAGTAAATATATGTAGTCAAAGTGATTCAATTGTGTTCTATCCAAATTCGTTTCCTGACACGACAATCAGTTTTAGATTCTAAAAGAAGTGCTGTGATCGCTTTGAAGCACAGTTTCAGCGTCGAAAGGTTACAGGTTCGAGACCCAGTTCTATCAGAAGAAAAGTGTGTGGTATGGTGCAAGTTAAACCTGAAAATGTGAGTCAACCATCTTTCCTTAGTGTCGCGAGGAAGGTAGGAATGTGGCACCGGCTCTGGAGCTCATAAACTGGCCGCAGTTCTAAATCATTATTGTCTAAATAATTGGAGCATCTCTCTCATGTAGCTTCAAACAGGAAGTTTAATCTAACTAAGTTATATTATAAAGAAGAGTTTCATTGTTATTCCATATCCTAACAGACTTAATAAAACGGTTCCGAAAAATTCCTTTTTTTTGAGTGAAAAAGCTCATTACATAGAGTGAATGCAAAATTACGGGACAAACTTTAATGGTAGGCCAGGCATACAGAAAAAATCAGAATATGGGGTAAAAAACCCAAAAGAGGACGGTTACAGAGGAATATTTACCAGTGAATTAAGTAAAAGAAACGGACACTCCCTTTAAACTATGAACAAAGGTTTAATGGGAATACAAATTTGCAACAGAATAACAACACAGTTGTATGAGTAACAACATTGCGAATCGAGTATAGCTTCAGACGGTAAATAATTAAACACTTTCTTAAAGTATTCCGAAACTTTGTTATGCCATAATTTAGCAATGCTACCTGCCATTGTATGTGTTATGCTACTTACGACATGTGCAATTGTGCAACATTTATGCAACAATTTAGTTGCTCTATTGTGAATTTGTATTTTATTAAACCTGTGTTACACACTTTATCCGATGCACCTGTTTCTTTTACTTAATTCGTTGACAAAGAGCTACCTGTAGCGGTCACCCTTTGCTTTTTCGACCCCATATTCTATTACAAAGAATAACAAGCTTCTTTATGCCTTACCTACTTTTAAAATTTTTCTCGCGATTTTTGAATCCCCCTGTATAACTGATTGAATTGATATATACCGGCGAGAATTTTATCCTTACTCATAGACATCACTGTCCAACTCTCATGCTGGAAACACTGAATCACAAGTTTCTTGCAAGTCTACTTATTATTAAATTTTGAAAATTGCTTTGTGCTCTTATAAATACTTTATTATAATATTTTACCCCGTTGTAAAGTGACGAGGTAAGGAGGACAAGGACAAATAGATGTCCTGGGCGCCATGAAGAAAAAAATTTTGGACGTTTAATGGAAATCAATATCATTCAAATAAAGCCAAAAAAACAAAGATAAACTCAGAGGGAATCGAAAAAAAAACAAGCAAGGAATCCATTCTAGTCCATTTTTTCAAGGGCTAAGGACTTTATTCGAAATGGATTCAAAATACGCAATTAATTGCATTACGCAAGCCTCTTACAGAAAAAATTCCCAATTATTTTGAATCCATTTCGAATAAAGTCCTTAGCCCTTGAAAAAATGGACTAGAATGGATTCCTTGTTTGTTTGTTTTTTTTTTCGATTTCCTCCGAGTTTATCTTTGTTTTTTGGGTTTCTTTGAATGATATTGACTTCCATTGTTCTCTGTTTATTGTATGCAGCTGCAATTGCGCGGGACTTAAACATTGATTAAATTTTATTATCTAAATTTAATTGTTTTAATTTTTTGTTTTTGTTTAAAGTTTAAGTTAAATGTTTTGCTACTTTTTTCATTTTTTAAATTTATTCTAACTTTTACAGTTGATTGTTTTTAAACTTTCGACGTTTAACTAATTTTTAAAGTTATATATGACGACAAGGAGAAAAAATATGCCTTTGTCCCCTCATGACAACTATGCGCGGAAAAGCCTGACATGCTCCTGGCGCCACTTACCATCACTACGTCACTTTTAATGACCAGCTTATGACTGAAATTTTAATCAGTTTAACATATTTCCGACTTGGAACAATAAGAATTAACCAACTTATTTTAAAATATGATAATAATGCAAAATTTAAAGGAAAAAAAAATCTCCGCTTTTCTTCTCCCATCATTGAAATTACTCAATTAAATGCACGCGAACCAAAAATTTTTTACTTCCTTGTTTAATTAGTTTTCTTTAAGTTGCTTAAAATTTATTGGCAAATTGTGTAAAATTGTCCGTTTAGAATCTTCGAGAAGCTTCTGCGTGTTGTATAAATTTAAGAGAATGCTATAGTTCTTTGAATATTATTGTTGCTTTATCTTAAAAGTTGGAGTGTGTGTGGTTTGTTTCCATTTTACTTTCTCACATAAGAAGTATACAAAGAGAAAGTTTTGTAATCGTCAAAAAATTCGAATTCGAGATTTTGACGAATCTCCACGTTTTAGACCTCCCTGAGTCCGAAAAACACAATTTTGGAATTATGTCTGTGTGTGAACACGATAACTCAAAAACTATTTTTACACATAATTTGTAGGTCTCTATCAAATTTTGAACAAAATCCGTCAAAGGAAGTCTGCCTGTCTGCATGTCCGTGTTAATGTGAACGCGATAACTCATAAACTTAAATAGCTAGGTGGAAAAAATTTGGTACACATTTTTATCATCAGGAATATAGGTTTGTATAAAATTTTGGACCAAATCCCTCAAAGGGTAAATTGTCTGTCTGTATAATCGCATACTTTTGAACGCAATAGCTTCTTTAAAATTTTTTTGATAAATGAAATTTGGTATGTGGCCTTCTTACCTTAATGGTATATTTGTGTCCAATTTTTGTGCCAATCGGTTAAAAAAAGGCGTTCAAATTGCATAATTAATTTTTCTGATCGGATTCTCCATGCACATGCGTACTGGCAGCAATCTCTGCTCCCGCGGAAGCTATTGAGCGAATTACGGCACTTTGTCCTTGAGCCGGAAGAGTGGGACCTAGCAGTGTAATAGATGAGTTTTAATCGGTACGCATCTCTTTGAATTTGATTCTTTACCTAAATATTTTACAATCACTATAATCTACAATGAAAAACCTTCCGATAGCCATTGGATTCTGGGTTACAGTTTATTCGAATTATTTTATCCACGCGGCGGGAGTGGGAAACGGCACCTTTTTGGGGAAGTATACGAGAAAGTTTAGGGGAGACCACTCCCGCTGGTTACTTTCCTTTTGAAAATAGATTGAGATGTTTTGTAAAGCTATTATTCTTCATGACATCATTATAGCGCTTCGACATTTAAACTGGGATTATTTATATTGTCACAGAGCTATAAAGTTGTTTCCCTGGCATGCTAATCTTGGCGAAAAATTTGGCGACCATTTTGAGACTTTGGCGACAAAAGTAATTTTCTAGGAAAACCCAGAGCTGTGGACCTATTTCTACTGGAAACCAGTAACTTCATGAACTTTCTGGAGATTACGTCACTTCCTACGTAATGACGTCACTTCCTGTTGAAAAAGTATGAAAGCAAAAAAAAATTGAACAGGAAAGTCTACAGAATAAGCTCATTAATATAAACACTATCGACGGTAATATTTGGAATTTTGTCATTGTGTTTTTTCAGCCTTCAAAAAAAACACACACTATCCCAACACTTAATGGACAGGCCAATATCGCCCTCACTGACTCAGATAAAGTAAACTTCCTGGCAAATAGCTTGGAGACAGAATTTAATCTTATTAATTTAAATGGTGAGAACACATAAAATATTGTAAAACACTCTATCGGGCGTCTTACAATCAAGTGTACAGATACTGACGTCCGCCTCCCTTCTGAAATTGTCAATTGTATCAAAAAACTTAAACCTAAAATGGCGCCGGGTATTGATAATATTTCTAATAAAATGAATCAGAATCTCCCCCTTAATAATATTATTTACTTCACGATTTTAATTCAAAAAATTTGACTCTACGTCACTTTCCCAATCGGAATAACAATAGCTATTCCCACTACGAGATGGAAAATAGCTATTGTTATTCCGATTCTAAAACCGGGTAAAAACCCTAGCCAACCTCCCAGTTACATTCTAATTTCCCTTCTCTCTTCTCTTAGCAAAATGGCTGAAAATATTATTTTTAATAGATTAAATAATTTTCTAGCAGATAACAATATTCTCTGTTCAGACCAGTTCGGATTCAAGATAATCTTTCCACCTCGCATCAGCTAATGAGAGTCATTGAATTGATAACAGAAAGTTTCATTAACAACCAAAAAACAGAAGCTGTTTTCCTAGACATCCAAAAAACATTCGACAGAGTGTGGCAGGAAGCACTAATTCATAAACTCATCAGCTATAACATCCCAAATTACCTCATTAAATTAATTGATTCTTATCTTGCAAATAGAAGCTTTCGTGTCAGAGTATAAAATTACCTTTCTGATTTGAAAATAATTCAAACAGGACTAGTTCAAGGGTCGAAAATCGGACCAATTTTATTCAACTGCTTCTTAAATGATATTCCTAAACAATTTAATACCATATTATTCCTGTATGCAGACGACACAGAGATACTGCCCAAAAATAAAATCCAAAGTACATACAGCTAGCTCTTAATCGACATCTCAAAGCTCTTGAGGACAAGTTCGTTAAATGTAAAATTGCCATTAATGTTTAAAAATCCGAAGTAATAATGTTTCATAAATCACCCATGATCCATGGATTCCCCCAGCTAAAAATTAATAACGAAATTATCCCGTGGTCTAAGGAATGCAAATATTTAGGCGTTATTTTAGATACCAGACTCACTTGGAAGCCCCATTTCTTATATGTTAGACAAAAATTTTGAGCACAAGCTAGAAAATTTTATTCCCTAATTGCCCGAAATTCAAAAACCAATAGGGATGCCAAATTGCTTATTTTCATCACCTATTTGTGTCGAGTAATATACTTACGCCTATCCTATATGGAGGTATGCAGCTAAAACTAACTTAAAGATATTTGAAACCCTTCAAAATAATATTATCAGATACAATCTGTTATATGTCAAATACTGACATTAGAAAAGCTTTGAAATATCCCTCCCTTAAGGAGCTTATCAAAAAACTTCCTACCTCTTTCTTTAGAAACCTAGATAATCATTATAACCCAGCTATCCAAGAAATCAGTAAATACCTGCCTGATATTAAAGTTAAAAGACCTAGAAACGTACTCCTTTTATAATTATTTCTCCTCCTTGCATACTCCCCTTTTTTCTGTTTACATTTAACTACTTTAAAATTCTTCCGTTATCTCTGAAACGACTGACTATGGCACCACCCACTCACTCTCAAAACCTCTCACTCCCCTCCTCGCCTGAAAAGTGACTCTACACCGCACGCTGATTGGATCCCCTGTGCCTTTATATTGGACTCGATGCCTCCTCGAACAAGATTTCTCCTCCACTTCCAGCAAGACACGAGCAGATCAGGGCATTCTAATCATAGCTCATTCATCATCAGTCATCTGCCTGATAGGGGATAGGCCGTGATCTTCGAAAATTCCTAGGTCACGGATAAGCCCCCTGACGGGAGCTAGGCGCCCCATTCTTAAGTATTGTATAGCAACGGATTCGGAAACACTCCGCGCTTTTGCACATGCACAGGGTGGAGTTATTTTCATCAAAATAGGGGGAAAGTGCTGAATGGAAGGGTGATGTTTACATTTTACTGAGCGTGATCTAACAAAGAAATCCGGAAATGCGTTCATATGACTCACTGCCTGACACCCCTTTCCGGTGTAAAATCGTCCAAAAGTGGTAGTCTCGGAATCCGTTGCTGAACAGTAAGAGTAGTCAGTTATAATTTGATCAGCAAGCAAGCTGGTGAGCTGAGAGATTCTAAGCGCTATTAAAATTTGTTGTAATTGAGATTTATTGGAAATCTCTGTTGAAGATTTTAACAAGTGCTCTTTTAATACTTGTGCTAAGTTTCTTATCCTAGAATATTTGTAAAATAAAGAGCTTTATTCTTTAAATCCTGCTTATTGGACTGCATTCACGTACACCAACAAGACGATTTTGTAGCAATATATATGTAAAATGAAAAAAATCCAGTAAATCATTTTTCCTCATTCAGCGTTAACTACCAGCTTAAGATAAGTAAAAGTGCAGAATTTTTATAGGAAATAAAGGTTATTAGAAGCTAATTCTTTTGGGGCATAGGTCTCAATTAAAGTTTTTTGCACCACATTTCCTTTTTGAAATTCATTGAACTCCGAAAATCGTGCAGGCACAAAAATATCCTCCATCAAAGCGAAATATCAATTCTTTCCTTTGTTATATTGTGAAACGTTTCCACCCCAGATCTATCATCTCATTATGTTTTCCTCCGGGGAAATAAGATGAGAGTTTTCTGCACCATAAACAAATGCATTAATCTCTCATCTTGCATATAGTCTCCCTAACGATTACTAATGACTTTTTATATTAAAAGCAAATAAAAAAGATTTGAAGCAAAGAACTTACAACTCATTACTTAACCGTATGGTTTTTTCCTTATTATTTTCTGGTATACATTATATAATGCATAGAAAAAGAAAGGATTATTATCGTCAAAATAATCGACTTCGAGATTGTGATTAGAGCAGTCTTGAGACATTTAAGCCCTCTGGGCTGGAGTAAGTTAGCGCCCCATCAGAATTGTAACTAGGTATTTAGCGCCTATGGCCCAACAAAAATACATATCCAATAAAATATTGAGGAGCAAAAACAATTCACTTTTCTCTGATTAAAACCTTGCAATTTCGCAAATTTTCACCTTTTCAAAATTTTACAAGCCAGCCTTTGCCATTCCTGACCGTATGCACGATAAATTTTAAAAAATTACATTGTAAAAAAGGGGGTTTTCTTTTCTAGTCTATATATTGTATAATACAAAAATGCAATAATTTACTTTATATTTTAATTAATACAATAAAACATATATGGGAACTCTGTATTCTATTCAACATATTTTGAATTATTTATTTAATTGATAAAAAAATATGCATTTTAATTTACAGTATAAGAAGTGTGTAATTCATGTAAATAAATTTCATATAGTGTAAGGTTGCTTAAATCGTACCACAGCCTAAGTCGTATCTATTCCATTCTGAAGTTGTTTTCGTCGAATTAGCGACGCTGACGGCAATGCGATGAACACTAGCATCCGCGATGTATATTCCATCATTCATAACGAAGCTTCTATGCGTTAGAACCTAAACTCGAATAAAAGTAAGTTTTCGGTTGTTTTCTTATAGTTTTCGTGTATATTTCGTGAGGCGTAGAGCAATGAATATTACTAATAAACTTTTGTTATTTCTTAGGGTATCATTCTGTGCTATTTGAAGAATTGGTTTAGGCAATTATGACTCTCTGATTCAATTTATTCTTTTATGATGCTTATTTAAAACTAGAAAATCACCCGTCATGGTATGACGGGTGCAAATTGCCTCTTCATTCTAGAGACTTCCCTTCAAATTTGACGTGTTTAAATAGATATATATGCGAGAGAAATGTTTTAAAATTGATTGAAAACAAATAAAATAAACATACGTTTTATGACGGAAATGTTTTTATTTACATATTGTTTACATATTTCTTTATTCAAAAAATCTCTTGATAAACAACATTCCGTGTGAAGTATTTTTCGTTGTTTAACAATTTTATTATAATTCAATAGCCATGAAATTCTCAGCTTGTCGAACGTAAGTCAAAAGTTAAAATTTCAAAGGAATTTTTTTTCGAATTTCTAATCAAAATAAAGCACTTCTCTGCTTGTCAAACGTTGCCAAAAAATATTATCAAATTATATCATCCCGATTGCAATAATTAATCAGATGCATCGTGGCCTCCAAATTATATCACGCGCGTGATATACCATTGACGTAATTCACTACTTTCTATTATAAAACGGAAATTAATTTGAAATATATGATTAATATAATTTAAAATTTCTCGGGAACTATTGATCATAGAGAGATAAATTTTATATCGATCGATAGAAAATTTTATTTCACTATTTTAGAGCTATTGAATTTGAAATTAGAACGACAATTACTTTTATAAATTTAAAATTATTGAAATTTAGGTTCTCTAACAATGGAATAATGCTGTTTAACGTCTCGCAGTCCTATGCAGCGAGTTTTATTGTTGGTGACGTCAGAGCGTTGCTGAGAGACAGATCTGAGTTATTATATTAGTAATATTACACGCGCCGTTGCTTAAGTCGTGCCAGGTAAGCCTTAAAGAGCTCTTGTAGATTTGAAGAAAAAAATTTTAGAAAGAGAACAGTGGCGAATCCAGGATTTGGGTCTGGGAGCGGCTGAGGTCATAAAAATTTTGTATCGTCGTGACGAATGTCAAACTTTATGTCTTATGGGAACCAAAACACTTTAACTTTGCAGACTTTACTCACCTGACAATAAGAATCATAAAGAACACAACAATACTTTCGATAATTTAATAAAAAATACAGTCAAATATGTAGCCAAAAATTGTTTTCGACCCTGTCAACGCTACAAGTACAAGTGAATTGATTAGAAAAGTAGGAAAATTTTCGAGCCTGTCAAGCCAGAGAGCAATGCTGTCATGTTTTTATTATTTTTTAAAAGAAAGGGAAATTAAGAAGAAACAGTTGTAGTGATTTTAAATAAAATCAAGAATTCTGGTTTAACACTGGGAGGGGCTGCAGCCCCATAGCCCCCGCCCTGGATTCGCCACTGAAAGAGAATATTGTTCTTTTTGATACGTCAAGAGAAATGTGCCTTTTTCTAATTCTTCAACAGGGACCATAAACTTGATAAAATGTTCCTATCATACTTGTAAGAAAGAAGGTATGGCTAAGATGTTAGCAAAATTATGTAATAGAGATGTAACTTCTAGGCCTACGTCGAGGTCAAGTTAACTTTACAGCATTGATAGAGGCGAGATTTACTAATCTAGTCGCTGAGGTAGTCGGTACATAGAACTATTGATACTCAAGTGCTTCACATTAATAGGTACGATATTAAACTACTCAGCTTCTCATCGCAATGCCTGTATTCTGCATATATCAGAAGTATACCATTGTGAGAAACTACTTAGCTGGTGACTCAGTAAAAGCAAGTCTACTCGATAACCAAATAACAAATTTAATAAAACAACAACTAAATTAAGATCCTAAATCAAATCATAAAATCATTACACTGCTAGCTATCAAATGATACAAAAAGAAGGAGAGATTGAACAGTAGCAATCAGTCCTTAAATACTGCAGCAGACTCGTCGCTATTGGTCGATGGGTGATATCACATGGAGGGCGGATCCGATCTGCATGTAGTTACAATTCAGGATATTGCCAGATGCCGCGATGCCACAGAGATATAATCTTTAAGTCGTTGAAAATCTAACAGTCCTAAACCAACATCGCGACGTCACCTTCTAGAACTAAATAAAATAATAAGTTTGGAAGACCGAAAGATTTCCCAAAAAGCAATGGAGAAGGATCTGCTAGAGCACGTCCTAATTTTAAGTGCTAGTATGAGCAAAAGAACTAAAAGACATTTTTGTGATTTTTGCAGATGATGAATATTATTCTTAATAGAGTGGTTTACTCAAAGAAAAATAATTTAAGGTGTTTTTGTTTCATTTTCTTCCTAGGTACGACTTAGGACATAGGTGGTACGACTTAAGACACGGTTTCCTTAGTCGTACCGATGTTATTACTTTAAGATTTGTTTATTTCATTCGACAGCACATGCATTTTGAACTTTTTTCTAATAAATAGCCACAATATTCATGGAAGTTGTTAATAAAGCAAAATTTAGTCCTTCATGAAGTAAAACTAGCAATTTGTAGACTTTTTTTCCATAGGAGGCACGACTGGATTAATCGTTTCCAAAATGAAGTCATAAAATGGTTTCTAATGAATGAAAATGCTTTTTTAGCTTCTCAGCACCCAGTATTGCAGAACATTTTTGTGTTTCATCAGCTGAAATGATATATAGCGCTTCTCTGAATGAATTACATTCAACAACTAATGTACTAATTACTCCTGCTCTTGTAGAACATTTACTGACACTTGCTGTTTTTAGTAATTTCTTTTTTACTCCAATTTCATAATTCTGCTTAGAATAAATGCAAATAATAAAAAACCACAATGAGCTAGAAGGATGAAATTAGGCATACAATTTTATCATCAGAATCAGTGACGTATCTAAAGGGAGGGGGCGGAAGAGACGTTCAGAATCAGTGACGTAGCTAAAGGGAGGGGGCGTAAGAGACGTTCAGAATCAGTGACGTAGCTAAAGGGGGGGGGGGCGGAAGGGACATTCCACCCCGGGCGCATATAGGCATTCTGTACTCGAGCAGAGCACCATTGTAACTTTGGAGGGCTCTGATTGGACAAGCGAATCTGACGTCACTCTTCAGCACATCGCATCAACAGTGAGACACGCGTATCTTGTTTATAGTTCTTAAAACTCTAAATAATACTTTGCTTGTTTGTTTACCTCTGACCACGCTCTGACTGATTCTTTCAACTAGCGATAGCGAAATGTTCTTTGTGTAATACACCATGGCTATTCAGAATTCCAATCTTCCCCCTTCTTTTGTAAACGAAGTCGTTAAAATCGTTGAAGATGAAACCATCGTTCGAAGCAACCTTAAAAATGTTTCCGATGTGTATTCATGGAAAGAAGAATATGGAAGAACATCAGACACGAAATGGAATCTTGGATCTTCTAGGCCATCTGGAACAAGGCTTGTGTGCTGGTAAGTAGCAATAATTATTTCAAATCATTATCTTTTAGATGATGTATATTGTAATTTGTAATCCTATATCAAGCATAATTTCAATAATTATATTTATCATGGTTTAAGTTAACTATTAAAATATGAATTTTAATGTCTCATATCTGAATGAAGCAAATCTAACGACATTATATCAAGAAGAAGAAAGATTCCCCTTTTGAAAACAAATTCAGGCAATATCTTGGAGAAAAAATTAGTATTTAGAGTTTTAAGAACTATAAACAAGACACCCGTGTCTCACTGTTGACGCGATGTGCTGAAGAGTTACATCAGATTCGCTTGTCCAATCAGAGCCCACAAAAATTACAATAGTGCTCTGCTCGAGTACAGAATGCCTATATGCACCCCGGGCGGCACTTCGAAAGGGGAGACAAAATCAGATACACAGGAAAAAACTTTATAACTAAGAAGAGCGGCAGAACTAGCTGAATCATTCTGTGCATAAGAAATAACGTAATTAATTCATATTTTTGCCTCTTGTCAGTAGATTGACGACATGTAAAAGAAAGACTGGTGATGGGCGCCCGATTTTGCATCTTATCTGCAGAGATCGAGGTTGTCAAACGACAAATTACATTGCTAATAAAATGTTTTTTTTCTGGAATTTATATATTTTTTTTATTTTCAGGCTTATGGACCCTATGTAAGTTGTAAAAGAAAGGCGGCATATTACAAGTTCGCCCCGAGCGGCAAAAGTTGCAGCTACGCCGCTGACCTGAATTGTATATGTGCATGAAATTTTGGACCAAATCCATCATCATTGACTGTTTGTCGAATGCCTATTTGCGCCTATTTGAGTGTATGTGAACCCAATAATTCAAAAATGCAACAGGTTACATGCATGAATTTTAGCATGTGATTTTTACACCAAAAAAGTTGATCAGTGGCAAATTTTTAATTATATTTATCAATGGAAAGTTGTACTGTTCATCTATACTTATAAAAGGCAATGTTTGTGTGCGTGTTTGTGTTTGTCTGCGATGTCCAGACGAATCTATCGCACTAACAGCCATAAAATTTGGCACACATGTAGTCGTAATGGTGACTGGCACCTCGAAGCCGAAATTTTAAAATTTAATCGAGAAAATTTTTTATTTAATGTTTTGTGTTGTTTTGGATGATTTTTCGCACTAATTTATCATTAGCATGATTTTGGATAATTGTACGAAAAAAATAGATACACCATCGGAAAGAGCACGCGATTTCCTTTCTAATGAAGTTAGTTTTGAATTTCTAACGTAATTTACTGAATTTTTAGAAATTTTTAAAAATTAGTCAGTTTTGCCATCGGAATATTATTTTTGTTTTTAAATTTGTTGCATCCGACTTTCTAATAAATAACACTATTATTTTCAATTTTTTTCAGCTTATAACTAGAGCGGTTCTGTCGGATTTAAAACAAGAACGGTTAAAATATCTTTTCCCGTTTTTTTTTAACTAATTTTTTCCTGGGAGTTGAAAGTTATTTTCTCCCGTTTTCCTTCCATTCTTCGTAACCAAGCTCGCGGCGTTTTATTCCCAGCATGCCTTTCGTCGAAACCACGTGGCGTAATAATCCCTTCGCTTTCAGCGAGGTTTTGCAGTACGTCTGTCAAGAGATCATGCTTTTAATTTTTTTTGTTTTTATACTTTTTGAAAGCTGATATCTTTAGCTGCGTGTACTTTCGCTGAAACTGAAAAAAAAATAAATATGACTTCAAGGAGTATTTACATAATGTGACTTCAAAGTTTAAACCTGAAGCTAAAGATTGTGGGCTTTTTTTTAAAAAATTTGTTGAAATTCATGATGTCACGGGCAACGCCGTGAAGGTACTGCTAGTATTCTAATAATTTCGATTCTCATACGTTCGCATACTTAATTCTCTTCCCTACGTGACAGAGCCAAACACAAAAGCGAAATACAGTAAAATCCCGGTAAACCGAACTCGGGTTAACCGAAACCCGGGTTATCTGAATTACCTCTGAAATCGCAAATCCAAAAAACACGTACTGTACTGCACGAAAATAATTACAAAGGCGAGACTTTTTTGCAACGATATCCCACGTGTTTCTTTTAAGCATCCCCAAGAACATCAGTGATTAATTATAGAATCCTAAAATTAAAACTAATGGGTATTAACAATATTAATTACAATAGTGTTTTCATATGCTTGTCACTGTAAATTATTTTTTATCCAGTGTAATCAGGTACCATATCGTATACAGTCCTTGTCTAGCAACGTTCATCTAGTGTTTTTTCGTCAAATTTTGGCATGATGTATACTCTTCCAGCGTTTAAAGCAACCATTCTTTTTAGGTTCAGTGTCAGTATATTTGTTAGTATTAATTTTCATTTAAGTCAATGCCCGTCTTAGTGTTTCTAGTGGCAAGTCACATTCAACATTTTTTTTAAAAAACTGTATAAAAATTGAAAGTTTTTGTGTTAAATAAATTTGTAGCCTTGTATAAGCTTATTATCAACATTTGTTTGTCAAACAATATTTTAAATATCAAATCTAATTTTGTAATCATATAGTTTCTCTCAGTCTTGAAGAAAACCCAAAAAAATGTTACCTTGTGTAAATAAAACAGATAATAGAACGGGCCTCATAATTTGTGCGAGGCCTGCCATTGTATCCAGCCATGTAAATCATCTGTGAAACTGTCTCATTTCGTGTTCTTCAAATATTTTTTGACCAAAATAAAGTTGTTCGGGGGGGAGGGGCAGTTTTCTGGTGCGAGGCCTTGTGGGTTCCCGTGGGGGGATGTGGTTTGCGTCTTCCGCCCCATGTCCACTCAACCGGTTCGGTTGCCGTAATGGCTTCAGGTACGGGGGCATGGAGCGGCGTTCTGTCTGACTGTGCTTCTCAGACGCATTGCGCCCGACGGTTTAGTTTAGTTTAGTTATATTAACGTCCCGTTTTGAAGCAACACGAGGGCTATTTTGGGACGGACGTCGTAATTTTGAACCACTGTCAGATGACGAGGACGACACCTGAGCTGGCATCCCCCTCTCCGAACTTCCACCGAGGTGGGTCGAACCATGTTGACACCTCCAGCTCTCTTGTATTTAAAATTACTGCCCCTGTTCGGGAAATGCCTGTATCATCTTATTGTTCCCAATAAATCCCGTCCTCCACGTGCTGGTGGAGCGGCTCTCTCCCCGCTGGTCCTCTACACCCTTTTTGGGTAGGCCGGGCCAGTGTGGGTATTTTTACGCCACGCCAGCGGGAGGACGTTTGGCCACTACGTATGATTTAGAGTGCAACAGGCCCCATACACGAAGGATCTTCAGTGGAATAGGGTTTCGAACCTGGAACCCTCCGGCCTCAAAGCCGAGACCTTGCCACTAGGCCACCGCGGCCTCTGCGCCCAACGGAGGGTTAACTTTAATAAAGAACTTAAGTGTAACAAAGAGAGTTTTGAATTGGTTTGACACTGAAAACGTTTACATTAGTAATAGATGTTCATGTCTTAAACGAAAAAATCGTTATACGAAACGGCGCCCCCCCCCCTCCCCTTTAGTTCGATTAACCGGAGTTGTACTGTACTGTGAAATATCCGGGAAAGTCGAGGGGAGTACACTCCCGATGTTTACTTTTTTGGTATATGAATCACCTACGCCCAAACATAATTCCAAATAAGGTTTTTATCTTCAGGTCTAAAAAGTGGAGATTCATTCGAAGAAAAACTTCTTGACGATAACAATGTATTATCTATACGCACTTCCTTTACAAAAAGATAATGTAAAAATGTTGGCAAGAATGTCGACTTCCCTGGGGTGGTATACTCTATTTTCAAAGAATTTTTTTCTTCTTAAAACCTTTTGAGTTATATTGCAAAACTTCTCGTTCTTTAAAAATGTTTCGGGAGAAAAGAATTGTAGAACAAATACCAGGAAAGAGGAGTTGTTGATTCTCCAAAACACATCTATCGAAAATGCTTTCTTATGTATTGCTACCTCGCTTTCTAGAGATAGTTATCAGGAATTATTTTTCCCCTCGATATAAAACGCGAATTTATTTACTACTAGCCGCCTTCAGCGACCAGCTTCTTTACCGGGAATATGATTTCAATTGAATTATGTATCATTTTAGATTCATGGCTACTTTAAGGAGACATACAACTGTTAAACCTTGAAAATTTTCGATTTTATGAAAAATATATATAGTATTCCCCTGTCTTTCTGAACAATTTTAAACAATCCGCGTTAAAAAAATTCCCATAATTATGAAAGTTATGAAAGAAAATGTATCAGCTAATCAACGTAAACATTAAATATGGCCATAATTTTAAAGCGCTATATCTCAAAATGTGTTTTCTTAATATTGCGCGCACGATATCTCAAGAACCATTGAATATTTTTATATAAAATTTTTATTGAATATGTATTGTGTTATGTTTTACCAATTGAACCACATTTTTGTACATATTTCCTCCGAAGAAGTTTTTGGGGGCTTAGAAAAGTTGAAATTTTAACAATTTTTAACATTTTTATTTTAAATTGGTATATGAAATAGAAATTAAATTTAAATGTTAATAAATTGTGGTTAAGTTTCTTAAACAGACTGTTTGGATTACTTAGATACCTAAAATATTGAGTTTAGACAAATATTTTATCCGTAATCATGTGCGCAAGGTAACTATCTCATTTTTCTCTTATAAAGGTTTGAAAATATGTTTACTATAAGAGAAAGAACAGATATTTTTCTAGAAAAAAGTGAGTTTGTGAATTGCATTGTTTTAGAGATATAATGAATCGAATTTGACAGTTTTCATCCCATTTTTTCGAGGTTTAAGAGTCGTATGTCCCTTTAACAACGTAATTTGAAACTTCAGATTGTGGTAGATATTTAACCCATGTGCTTTTAGTGGCCTTGCACCTGTTCTGTTCATTGCCTACATAAATGTCTCTAACGGAGTCGAACAACTGACCGTGCCATGTAACATCTAATTGCGCATTCTCGGCGCCATCTTCACTTTCTTATTTCTCTTGCAAAATATGCATTCGATTTCAACATTAAAACGGCGCAGCACATTTCATAGCCAGCGGCATGTTAGCTGAATTAAAACATGCTTAAAAAAGAATTAAAACATAGCTACCATAATCATTCAGCTGATTGGATATATTTCTTAATATACATAACATCTCAGAGAGCTTGGTTTACAGATTCCGTAAAAAATTTGATGAAATAAAATACGAAAGCAAAATGTATTAATATAGTGCCATGAAAACGATTTGAATTGCGTTGCAAGAATGAAAAGTATTGCTCTAAATTATGCCAAATATATTTTAACAACTTTATTAATATTAGAGAAAAAATTGTACGGCAACTTAATTGATATTATAGTAAAGGTAATTTCTGCACTTTTAGATGGTGTAAAAATGATTTTTGTGCTGTAATCTGTTCGGAAGTTATTAAGGAAAGACGCCAAAATGTTGCTTAATTTTAAATTAATTAAAATTTCAAAAAAGGGCTCCGAGGTGCACATTCCCACCCTCCAAAGTATATTTGTGCCAAATTTCGCAGCTCTAGGTCCAGCAGTCTGCCCTGTAGAGCGCCAACACACAGAAAGACACACATTCTCCTTTATTATCAGTAGAGATTTAGCGAAATAAGCGTGTGTTAAAATTTCAGTTTTCAGAAAAAAAAGATAAATTATATATACTTAAGAAGTTGAGTGGAATGTTGAGGTGAACGAAAGTAACACTTGTTTCAGTATATTGACCACCATATGAATCAAATATGATTGATTCGCATTACATTTATTCCACGCACCTCGTGAATAATACTTGCCTGACAGTATAGTTTCACTCTGCGTAACTGACCCGTGATTCATATATGAGTGAAGTGCTTGTGGTTAATGGAGGTATGAGGCCTCTAAAATAAACTTATTTAATTGGCGCGTTAGAATTTCAAAAAAAAATGCATTAATGCAATAGTAGTGGATCTAAATGTTTATTTTTAATATATGTCATCACAAATGTGTCAAATCATATTTATGTCTTCTAAAAAATTGAAAACCTAATAAAAAAGGATAAATAAACATAAAAAGGGGAAAGCTGAAATTATTAATAAACTGCTTCAGATGCAACTTCATTCATCAAATCTTCTAAGCAACGTTGTTCTTTTTCGTAGCCTCCTGTACGAGGAAAATTTACAACAATATTTATTACTAAAACAAATTTACTTCATTGGGCGAAACAACAAATGCTGTTTGTAATAAATTTATATTTAAAATTATGAATTCATCAGTGCAATATATAAAAATTTACAGCAAATAAAATAAAATGTAAAAAATAGGGTAAGAGATTTCTCCTGAGAGTTATTTTCAATCACTAATGAACTGGTCCAAATTTAGCCCTTATCCGTAGCTTACGTTATGAGAAATAAAATATTCTGTTAGCTTCATAATTCGGGCGTCACTATAGATTCATATGATAGCATAGTCGCATGACAGATGTAACTGCATATGACATAAAACTTCGAAGTTATTTCCCTCCTGCAAAATACATATTGAATTCCAAGATTCAATTTTCGTTGCGTCTTGGACTGGATTGCTCAAGATGATCTATAACATTGTTAATGCAGTATTCAGAATATCCAATTACATCTAGAAAATATCTTCTAATGTCTTGTCATCCTAATAGGGAGAATTAGCTTTATATTTGTTTTCATTTAGCATATATCTTTGTCTATGAAAGTGGAAACATAATTAACTTGTGCATAAATCTAGGATAAAGTTAATACAAGTTAATCCTTCCTATTAAGACAAGACATTATACGATAAGAATATAGGAAGAATACAATATAAAGAATACAAGAATAATAAAATAATAATAGGAGAATAAGAATAATAAAAGATATAGAGAGAAAACTGATTCCATCCAGAAAATATCGTACAATATCTTGTCCTAATAGGGAGAATTAGCTTTATATTTGTTTTCATTAAGCATATATCTTTGTATATGAAAGTGGAAA
>BGPR01001074.1:14068-26038 GCA_013235015.1 Araneus ventricosus | reverse complement strand
TATGAAAGTGGAAACATAATTAACTTGTGCATAAATCTAGGATAAAGTTAATACAAGTTAATCCTTCCTATTAAGACAAGACATTATACGATAAGAATATAGGAAGAATACAATATAAAGAATACAAGAATAATAAAATAATAATAGGAGAATAAGAATAATAAAAGATATAGAGAGAAAACTGATTCCATCCAGAAAATATCGTACAATATCTTGTCCTAATAGGGAGAATTAGCTTTATATTTGTTTTCATTAAGCATATATCTTTGTATATGAAAGTGGAAAATTAATTAACTTGTGCATAAATCCAGGATAAAGTTAATATTAAAATACGAGAAGAATACAAGATAAAATAAGAATAATAAAAGATAGACAGGAAAAACTGATTCCATCCAGAAAATATCGTATAATATCTTGTCTTATAGGGGGAATTAACTTTATATTTGGTTTCATTAAACATATATCTTTGTCTA
Source organism: Araneus ventricosus (assembly GCA_013235015.1). Classification (NCBI taxonomy): domain Eukaryota; kingdom Metazoa; phylum Arthropoda; class Arachnida; order Araneae; family Araneidae; genus Araneus; species Araneus ventricosus. The sequence goes on along the minus strand of BGPR01001074.1, from coordinate 25,565 downwards.
TGAAAGGGGAAACATAATTAACTTATACATAAATCTAGGATGAAATTAATATAAATAACACGAGAAGAATACAAGATGGAGAACGAGAATAATAAAAGATATACGGGGAAAATCCATTCTATCCATCTCCATATCAACGAATATCTACAATTTGAATGAAATACGTTGTTTGCATTGTAACAAAAATAACCATAGATAAAATTTATGATTAAGCGCTCGCGCGTTAAGTTCGAAATCAACCGCAAACAGACCCGACCTTTGAATATTTAATTCAGTGATAAGAATTCTAAATAATAGGTATTGATATAAAATTCCGTTACTCGGTTTCAGTAATCAGATACAACAAATTCAGTAGCATAATCTAAAGATATAACAAACGGAAGTCGAAAGTGGAAAGGGAATAATCATTATTTTTGTTGTTGTTTCACAAATGAAAAGCATTAAAGTTCTCTAATTTTAGTTAGAAAAGTTGAACTTCTGGATAAGGACATGTCTATTTAGCTAACAAGGAACTTATTCAATCTAAGAAATAATTTTTTAAATTTTTTTATATCAGTTTACAGCATAAATGCAATGAAAATACATCTTTTGAGCATATATTCTTGAGTTTGTCTCCTGGATCCGAGTTTTATAAAACCAATAATGTAAAATGAAATCTCATATCTGGAGCTGCTTCATGCTTACTGCGATATTTGTTATTAATCTACGAATAAGACTTGTAGGTTCTTTCCACACGTGTGTTCGTGAAAGGCATTAAATATTTTATTGCTTTAACACTAACTACGTGGTATTCTTCTTTCACTGCTACCTAGAAGATTTACATCTTTCACTTTTCAGACAAAGTTGGGGAAATCCTATTCAATTTTTGTTTTCATTTTTAATCCCTTATTCTGCCTTCTCCGCCATTACCAACGTATGGCGAAAAACACAAAACTTAGTCGAATACGCCTAACATAACGTTCGCGTATCTCTAACTGGCCCAGCACGTATCTCCAGACTGACACAGGGGTACGCGTACAATGGGTTGGGAACCTCTGCTCTAGAAAATGCAAACAAAAATTTATAAAAACTTGAATATATCAATGTAAATTTCATTTTGTCATGTTCATAAACAGTTTCAAAACTTAGCGAATGAAAAAATGGATTCTTGGCTTTCATGACCAATTATCTAAAAGCCAGAATCTAGTAAAACCAAATCACACTAAATTTAGTAACCAGGCAGTGTGAACAAATGTGTCCGTGTGCCTTTCCCTTATTGTGGCCCATGATTTATTCGGAGAAAAGATCTATTTCTATAAAAAAAGTACCCCATTTTTACAGTTCGACAGATGAATTTTCAGAGACTACGAAATAAATTACATTTTCAACTTAGTCAAACACATATAGGGTATGATTAATATAGATTAGAAGATAGATATAGGGTAGAAGATTCTAGAGTGGAGCGAGACATTATCTTATCTTTTAATAATATCTCTTTAAAGCTCAAGAATGAAAATAAGAAGAAAGAATAATCTATTTTCGCATTTATGATAAAACAGCATTACACGTGAAACGTGTTGTTTTTAGCACAATATAAAACCTAGCATTATATCTTCGATATCTTGATTTCCAAAATGTTTCTACATATTTGAAGAACTTTTCATAATTATATGATTTCACATTGTTTAATCATAACAGCAAAAAGAGATTGACACTCACATTAAATTTTACGTGTCTCGGCTACTAACTAATTTAAGTACATTAAAACCTGTTTAAAACGGACACTGTAAGAAACGGAATCCTGTCTTAAGCGGAAAAAATATTTGTTCCCGTCGAAAGATATAGAAATATCCATAGTACATCCCCTCCATGAAACGGAACCTGTCTAACGCGGAAACGGACAGAATTTCAAAGAACAATTCACTATATTTCATTATTAGAAAACCTGCTTTAACGCACAAAAATCGTGCGTTTTCCAAAAGTTCTTTTTATTTCCTTCGTTAAAAAAGTTTTGTTGAAGCGAATTTACCTGCAAATGTTTGCATCGAAATTTATTCATCAGCCGAAGATATAGATGAAGTGGTCTGCAAATTTTGTTGACTAACGGTAAAGTTTCCGCTATGAGTGCAAAAGAATTCATATCAATCGATGATGATATTTTAACAGAGGTTCCTATTGATAATGTGAATGATATAATTCAAAGGCATGAGAACAATGATAGCAGTGATGATCATGAATGTAATATAAATGAAAACATTTCCGATAAAGAACAACTCTCCATTAAATCATATGGATCCTTTTTAAATACAATACCTGAAGTTGAAAAGTTTGCCATAAGTCAGGGAGATGTTGAAATGTTTGAACTTTTGAAGAATGTGAGAATATTAACGGAGCGAAGAATTATTCATAAAAGATGTATATAGAAAACAATGCTGGATTATTTTAAAATGCAGATTTAGCAAATAAGCTTATTTTCCTTAAATTTGTAGCTTTTGAGTAAGGATAATCAACTGTTCAGAGTAAATAATGACTATGATATTTATTTCTATTTAGTGTCCAAAAACAATATTATTAGAATAAAATACATATAAACATCTAACTTTTATTTGCTTCATACTTTTTATTGTTATTGTGTAAATTTAAAAATTAACTAAATCTTAATTTTAAAATGCGACACTTATTAAAATGTAATTATCGTAATATTTATATTTTTATGATATTTTGTTAATCTTGGAATATATTTTTTATTACAATTGATTTAATTTAAATAATGATTATATACATTTGAAATCCTCATATACTAATGAGCCCTGTATGAGACGGAAACCTGTCTAAAACGGAATATTTTTCTAGATCCTTTACATTCCGTTTAGTACAGGTTTTACTGTATCTTCAAAATTAGCAATAAACTATGCAGATTTAACTTCTTGTTATTCAAAACATAATGTTAGAAAAACAATCAAAAAGACAAACATTCTTGTGAAGCATTTCATTACTTAAACTAATTCTACTACTAAACATCGTTACTCAGACAGGTATAGTCTTACACTTCCGAACACTTATCGAAATTTCTTTTTGTGTAGGTGAAGCTTTGCTGCGTATAGAACTGTCGCGTTACGTTCATTATAAAATGTTGACCCTTGTGCTATAAAAAATCAATCAATAAATAAATAAACGTTTGCATATCATCTAAAGGCTCGTATGGATTAGAGCACATCGAGGCTTTCTGTGTAATGAAAGAGCTGATGAATTGCCAAAACTGGCGACTAGTAAAGAATAAATAGATCGCAACTTCCATCGAGGCTTTCTGGGTAATTAGTCCAGTCAACGAAGGCCAAAAATTGACGAATAGAAAAAATGTGTAGTTTTGAAATATGGCACAGTTGTTGGGGGTAGTATCCTAAATGGCATACTAAAAGTCCCCGCCAGTGGGGGTAGGCGGGGATACATAGGATTCAAAGGGGGCGTTTTCAGTTGTTCTGAAATATCTCGAAAACTATGAGTCCTATCGAAAAATACTCAATTACAAAATTAAACTACATGGAATTTTCTGTAAAAAAAGGCCTGCTTTGTTTCTATAACATCAATAGTTTAGAAGATGCAGGGGGATTTAAAAGTTAATATTTCTAAAATCCCTTATTGTAATGGTAAAATCGATTAAAAGTGCTGAATCAACAACCCTCATAATAACCTCATCCTATATAAAAATTATACAAGGTAGTATTACATGTGTAGAAGCGGGTTGGGGTTGACAAAGCCATTTTATGAACAATTATGCTCCCTGCCTCCCATCACATCCGTTCCCCTTCACAAGTTTCCTTCCACTCGTACTCCAGTCAACGAATTGTGAGTTTTAAAAAAATTTGCAGCTTTGAAATTCGGCACAGTTGTTGGGCAGAGTGCCCTAAACAACATACTAAAAGTCCCCGCTAGTAGACGGTGCTCAGGGGATACAGGGAGGTTGAAAGGGGAGATTCCTCAGTTAGTCTTAAATATCTCGAAAACTATGAAGCCTAGCGAAAAAAACATAAATATAAAATTAAACTAAATTAAATTTCCTAGAAAAATAGTCCTACACATTGTTATTAAGATGAATAGTTTATAATTTTATAGCAGTTTGAAAAATCACATAATTACAATAAGTGGTTGAAAATGTTAGTTTTATTTTTATGAAAGAAAGTTTATATTTCAAAATGGCGGTTATCTTTTACAATATATCTATAACATATTGGAACTTTCTATAACGTAATATTATTAACGTATTATATACATACAGACATAAAAATATGCATAACCCATTTTTACACTTGCTCGTAATTAAATGTCACTATGTTTTTCTTGTATATGATCAAGTTCGAACGCCTGATCTTCTTCTAAAGGTACGCCTTTGGTACCGATACCATTAAAGGTGCCAAAACGGAAACACATTGCTAAACATGTGTTGCTCCGCCGCTCCTTTGATTGGAGGAATTGATGAAAGATCAGCTTTGATCTTGGTTGATGATTTGAGAAATGCTGCATATCTACGGTACTAGGAACATCTTCTAACCGGTTTGTCAGATAGCATCTGGTGTTAATGAAGGGTTATAAAAGATGTCAGCAATGTTTTCATCTGGCTTAGTTGTTTTTGAATAATGTAACTATAGTGCTTTGCTTTTTCTATAAATTCTGGTGTAATGTCGCAGCCATGGAATGCATGGGGAAGGAGGATGGTTTGGGCAAAAGAAAGTCCTTTCTGCAGCTTTCTTGTAAAAAATGATTTAGCTTCGACTTTTCCCTTGCCAGGCTTCATAAAATAAATGTTACTTTTTGGTGGTGCCAAAGCAATCAGTAACACCACTAGGTCTACGTCTTTCCCTTGGGATGAAAAGTTGCTTTCTCTAGCCCAGATCTCACAATATAAGTATCAACATACCCTGTAGTGACTCTCCTTTCAGTTCTTTAGCATCCATTTTCTGTGTTAATAATTGAACATGCTTGGTCTTATTTCTTCAATGGCAAGACAATGTTTCTGTCGAACTGTGACAGATTGGTTATGAGCGTCTAAGTTAAACTCAGCGTTGATATGTAGATTTAGATTATACTGTCCATACACTTATTTGGAGTGTTAACAGAACCAAAAGACTTAGTAGAAGGGATCTAATGGAGGGAAACGGAAGTGAGGGGGAGGAAAGGAGCACGAATGTTCATCAAATAGGTTTGTCTCCCCCCCACTCCTGGTACCGCTACTACTCTCGACACATACAATACTACTCTCGTATAATTATTGTATAGGCATGAGGCCTTTCTGAGGGTTGTTGCTTCAGCACTTTTAATTGATTTTACCATTGCAATAAGAAATTTTTGAAATATTCACTATAAATGCTACAAATGCTACAAAATGTATGGGGAGTTTAAATTTATAATCAAGTTTGTTTTCGCTAGGATCCATAGTTTTCGAGATATTTAAGAAAAACTGAAAAATACCCCCATTTCAACCCCCCTGTACCCATATGCACCCTCCACCAACGGGAACTTTTAGTATGTCGTTTAGGACACTACCCCCAACAACTGTGCCAAATTTCAAAACTACACCATTTTCTTTTTCTATTTTTCCTTCGTTGACTGGGCTAAATGAAAGAGCTGGTGAATCGGCTAACTGGCGACTAGGAAAGAATAATAGGTCATCGCAACTTTGCAAGGACAAAAGGTCAGATTAAAAGCATGTTTAGATCTAGTATGCTAAATGAATCACAAGATAGGACGCAACTGATAAGGGCTAATGGATGAGGAAACTTTTCAAATAATTCAATAATTTTGTAAATAATTCAGTGTGACTTTTACCTATCTATATTTAAACAGGAGATGGAGTGTTTTAACTCATCAGGAGCGCTTATGTGGCAAAACTTCTAATTGCTTTTGTTTTCTTCCAGAGGGTACTATGGAACATGTGCTCTTAAGATGTTTTCTTTGGAATGAATTTCGCAGTGCCTGGCCATGCAACTATGCAAATATGGAAATAGATACGCTGATGTTTCAGGGCTTGTTTAAATCTTCAGCTCGAGAGATTCTTCACAATTGTATGAAGTTGCAGGCTAATGAGGAGTGTTCATCGCTTGCTTCTTCATAGGTTTCCTGAACATGTCTCTCTAGTGTGTTTGTCAAGCTGTTTCTGTTTCTATTTATATCTTCTGGGAGGTGGAGGTTCTGATGTCTGTGGCACCTGGACAGGCGTGTTATTTCCGGTTGGGTCTTGACTTGAGCGAGTCGGCTGCCGGGCTCCGGTGTCGACAAGTGCTGTCTTGTGCCTTTGGGCCAGGTGGGGCTGTTTTGCGGCCCATCGATTTGGGCCGAACGGCTTCGGCCAGGTCGGTTTATTCATTCATTAATATTATCCAAAAGGGAGTTTAAAGCTGGATTCAGAGCAAAACCAAAGGGAGTGTTCTTCCATATACTTTCTCGGATGCTAAAAAATATGGCGCGTTTCGCGCTTCGTAGTTAAGTGAAGAAATTCGAGTATGCACTTTGGACGCATTCCTTTCAGCTGATTGTATTCAACATTTGGCACAGATCTGCAAATATGGTGTAAAGACTGCATACCAATTTTTATTTGTCTAACTTTTTGAGTTTCTCAGTTATTGCATTCACTTAGACGTGAATATACAGACCGACTGATGGTCGACTCGTGGACAGATTTTCTCCAACATTTAATACAGATCTACAATTCTAATGACTGAATTATCTGCCAAATTTCAGTCTTCTAACTTTTTGAGTTATCGTGTTCACATGATTCCAAACGCACAGACAAATAGACTTACCTTTGACGGATTTCATCCAAACTGGACAGAAATCTACAATTTTTGCGTAAACACCACACACCTGATTTCATCTGTCTAGTTCACTCACTGAGGTCTAAAAGGTGGAGATTCATTAAAATCTGGGGGTCGAATTCTTTGAAGATTACAATACTTTCACTTCGTATAAGCGAAAGTAAAGAAAAACTCGAAGAAAAAAGTTACAATTAAACAAAGCAGTTCATCAAAAACGTATTCGAGCACATAAGAGTAGTATCTTATTGTTATTCCACCTGAAGGAAACCCGCCATCTTGGAATTGCGGTTAAATATTATCTGAATGGCTCCCTCTCTATGTAATTGCATAATTAAAAATGCGATGTCAGAATTTTTGTAGGAAAGTCTTCATTTTTATTGCAACATCGCAATAAAATTTCAGACAGTCAACAGATGCTTATTTAGTCTTGTAAATTGCAATAAAACGCTTACAACTGTATTAACAATACAACATTTTAGGAATTCATTTCTGTTCAATTTCCAATGAAAAGCTCTTTGCTTATAGAAATTAATATTTAAATGAATGTAGATGTTATTACACCACTTGTAAACGGATATGATCCCAAATTCAATACAACAAATAGAATTCTAATAATGGACTTTTAAGAATTAGTATATTCGGAAGGTCATAGGTCCTTTTAGGCATTTGCATGCTTTTAAATGGCGATGACAACAAATTTAGCTAGATGTATCTGGCATTTAACTTTCTTTTCTTTTCCTACAAATTGGCAGACTCGGCTTTTTTTAACATAACTATCTTAAAAATGTAACATTTTTTAAACTTTTCAAACATGCCTATTTTACCTTTTTATTTAACCCTTTATAAGGCCTAAGTAATTATACTTACCACCAAATTCATTTATTTTTAAATTCAGGTTTTAAGGTTGGCCTAAGATTTCGCCAATTTTTTCGATGAAACAAAAACCGAGATGTTCCAGTTTCTTTTCTCAAACTATAACGAAGCGCCTGGACTTATAATTAATTACTAGCTGCATGGCCCGGCGTTGCACGGGCAATCTTGAATAATGGGATATTCCCAGGCGGAGAGAAGTGAGATCATGTGAGGCCTTGGGATCCATATTTTCATATGCCCGGCTCCGTTTTTTTTCAACAAATATTTTCACTTACTTTCCCCAACAAATGTAAATATTCTTTCAAATCTAGTCTAGTCTTTTTATTACTAATTTTCATATGCCCGCCTCCGGTTTAATTTTTTTACACATATTGTAGCTAAGGTAAACGCTACGTTCCTCCCAAAATGTAAAAAATCATTTAAATCCTATATTGTTTAATTAAAATTTTTAAATCCAACCTTATAGTTAATAACCCAGCGTTTCTCGGAATCCACATTTTTTCATATACCCGCCTCTGTTTTTTTCCCTGCAAATATTGTCACTAAGGGCGCTATTAGCCGAGAGCAACTTGTGGCGCAGCTGTCTGTAAAATTGGCTGCGCCGCCAGTTGCCGAAGTATTTTAAAACCCGGCAACTGGTGGCGCAGCTTTCAAATAGTTGAGGGAAATAGTCATTTGAGAGAATGGCGTCTAAGGAAGAACTTCTTCTCCTTGCTCTTCTAATTAAAAAAGAAAAAGCTAAAGGTTAGAAAAATGCGAAAACATCCCATGTTTGTTTCTCGACTGACTAGATGGTTATATTATACATTGTTTGACGATCTATGATAGTAAATTTTTCAGTTTTCTTCGCATACTAATACATTCCATGACAAATAAGCATTTTAGTTAATCATTATTTATAAAACAGTTCCGATACTTGTTTGTAAGCTAACAAAATATATAACTCAAATGTATCTAAAATAAATTTAATCGGCAAAATATTAAGATTAGTTTTTAAGTCTCGAAACGGCTTCTAAACTCATAGGCCTCAGGTTCGGGATTCATTTCACTATGTTGATGAAGCTCTCTCAGTGGATCTTCAAAAGTAAAATTCTTTTTTTTATTATTATTATTGAAAACTTTGAATATTGCTGTCCAGTGGCGAATCCAGAATTCGGGTCGGGGGGGGGGGGGCTGAGGTCATAAAAATTTTGTATCGTCATGACGAATGTCAAACCTCATGGCTTATGTTAACCAAAACACTAACTTTACAGACTTTACTCACCTGACAATAAGAATTATTTTATATTTTGCCGTTAAGTATTTGGAAAACAGTAAAATATAAAAATTTATCAAATTGAAACTGTGGAACTTTGATAGTTCAAGTGTGAAGTCGTCGGTGACACAATTATTTTTTTCTTTGGTTTCTTTATTCCTCTATTGTCATAATGTTAATATATTGTCTGTAATTCTAATTTATCTTAGTTAATTCGAAGTCAAAAATATTTTTTTTTTTCTAATTAGCTCTTGCGAATGAAATTCTTCATGTCTTTTCAAAAAAGCTATGAGCACGTTTGAAATGAATTGTATCATTCATTTTAAAGTTTTAGTGTACAATTGTTTTATAGAGTGGTCGATACAATTTATTAGTTAAAGCTAATTACTTCTTTATAAATATTGTGAAATTTAAAATTATTTTTTTCTCTTTGTAATTATTATTACTATGTTTACTCGTAGTTCTGTGAACGGTGAACTATTTTGCTTTCAAAATAATAGTTTTTTGCAACTAGTAGCAAATAAAGTATGTATGAAAACAAACAACTAAGTAAGTATATGAATATTGATTAAACATGAAACGGTATATTATTATTATTATCTTAATATAAATAAAATTAATTTAAAGTTAAAAAATTAGCTTTTCAGCGACACAAATTGCATTTGTGTACAATTTATTTCTTACATTTTAATAATTTTGTCAAAATTAATAATCACACACATTTATATATCAGGAATCCACGTCAAGAATGAAATCTTCAGTTTGTTTTCAAACAATTTCATTAAGTCTTTCATCTGTTGCCTTCTCGATTCCTAGGACATTTTTAAAAAAATATCGCAAAAAAGCAAATGCAATAGACAGCAAAATGAATTACTATAGAGCCGACAGCAGATTTCTAAATGACGTATCATATGTGCGCGCAGCTACATTAGATGATCAGTAGCGCCACCGGTTGCCCTCGGCTAATAGGCTCCATTTACTACAATGCCCCGTCAAACATCTGCGCCACAAAATGTTGCCGATGTTGTTGCCGGTTAGGGCAACAGGCGGCAACATGTTGTTCTGTTGCGCCACCGATCGCCGTCGGCTAATAGGATCCATTGGATATAATGGCAGGCGACTCGCCTAAGCAGCCAGTGGCGCCACAAGTTGCTCTCGGCTAATAGCGCCCTAAGCTTCCCCAACAAACGTAAATCTGTTTTGAATCCTCTCTTGTTGGATTAAAACTTTCAGTTCTAGCCTTTTTACTACCTTAAAGCAGTTTGGTTTGAATGAAAACGCGAGAATTCTTATGCTTATAAATTAAAACAGATTAGCGTGATATTTGTTTTGCAAAAGAAAAAATAAAACGAATAATTATGAAAAAAACCGGATAAAAATGAATAATTATTTTCCCCAACAAACGTAAATGTTGCGAAACACCGTACGACAAAAAAAAGAAAGAAAAATGCAGGAAAACGATGTTTTTTCAATTGTTAATAAATCCAAACGCAGAAGAACACAGAAGATCGCTCAAAAAGAAATACCAACTTCCGTTAAATAAATAAAAAAAATGCAAAACCGGATGCGAAAACTAATAATAGAAAAAAAAAGAATCCGCCGTGAATGAATTCACCATTCTGCCAATAGATGGCAGCACGTCAATTCATTCATTTCGACGTTTTTAATTAATATCTTTTTAACTAATTGTAATTTCGGAATTTAAATGGCCGAAATGGATTCCTTGGATTATTCCCCATCTTTTGGTACTTTCCGCGTGCTTCTCCGTTCAACGGTTCGTGTGAAGATAGCCGGACATACATACATATATACATACATACATACATACGTTTGTTTACCTTCGAATTTTAATAGGATAGATTAATTAGCAAAATTAATTAACAAAAAATTAATGTAATCAAATAAGCTAAATGAATTTCTTTCCTTAAATGAATCTCAATCTCAAAGCCATTTTCCTATAACACTGCTAGGAAAAAATGGCCCTTTAAAAGATTAATCTATCTTCCTGTCAAGTTTGAATTTTGAATTTTACAAAATGAATCCAATTGATAGTATGCGTAAGTATTTTTTTTTACAATGAAAGCTGGAATTTTCAGGTTTGGATAACCTGAATATACTATCATTTGGATTCATTTATCACTAATCGATTAATATCAATAATGTTTTATCCCATCAAGTGAAGCATTTGGTAGTGAATTGGAGAAAAATATTAAATTCGAGATTCTATAATAATTATAATAATGAGTTATAAATTATGTGATGATTTAATTAATTATAATATTGAATTATGAATTATTTAATGAGTTAATCAATTATAATAATGAGTTATAAAAATTTGTATTTTTTTAAATACTCATAAAAGTATGGTTTTTAATTTTTTTTTATTTAATTTAATTCTAAGTGAAAGATAAGTGATTCTAGAAATCACATTGCCAAATCAGTGGTCCAAGCAACTTTTACTTTCATCGCTCTTAAAGAACAGCTTTGCTGAACACATTCTATATCTGCAACACATTTACGAGAGTTTAAAAACATGCCTGCGTTTGCATCGAAGAATTTAGTAGAATATTTTAATCTTTTA
>BGPR01001074.1:0-14058 GCA_013235015.1 Araneus ventricosus | reverse complement strand
TCATAAAGAACAGCTTTGCTGAACACATTCTATATCTGCAACACATTTACGAGAGTTTAAAAACATGCCTGCGTTTGCATCGAAGAATTTAGTAGAATATTTTAATCTTTTATATTTATAACATTTACAAACAGCGTTCTAAAATATAAACACACTCACTTAATATTTCTCCCAAGCGTAAGGTATTAAGCTCTCAGGATTGGCATCTCTACAGACAGGAAATGAATCAAATCGAAGAAAACAATTAGAATGAAAAATAAAATCCAGCATATTAAACAAACTATCGAAGCCTTTTTTTAAGAAAAAGTAAGCTTGTATCTCGCTATATTCATGTAATAGCGAGATATAACTTTAACAAAAAAAAAGCTAACAGTGCAAGAGATTATCAAAAAGTCCGAACAGTAACCGCTTTCCTAAATGGAAAGAAGAATCATCTTTGAAATGATAGATTTTAACGACAGATGAGGTGGATTCGACTTGTAAGAGCGTTTTCCGTCAATAAAGTGGTTGCAACACAAGAAAAGTTGAGATTCAAAGAACAAAATAAGACCTTTATGAATTTCTAAACAAATTTAATTTAGAGATTGAAAGCAAGTAAAGTATACGGTAGATAGTGATTCAGCATCTTTGTTTATCGAGCTTGTTATATCGAGTTGCGAGGATTGTTCAGAAAGTAATACCCGTTTTAAAATAAAACATACACCAATTCAAATTTTTCAAACAAACTTTTTATTTTACATTTTCATATCTTACATTACTTTTCTACATAGCTCCTTTCAAATTTAAACATGTGTCGTATCTTGTGACAAGCTTTTGAATACCAGCGTCTTACTCCTTTGTCGTCAATCCATTGAGATAAGCAGTAACAACTTATTTAATCTCCTCATCGTTTGTTCAATATTTCCCACTAAGAAATTCTTTAAATTTTGTGAGTTAATGAAAGTCACTGGGTGCTAAGTACGAGCTAAAGAATAGGTCAAGAATTTCTCGCTGAAACTTTTTGATCCATTGTTGAGTTTTTGTAGTTGTGTGAGACCGTGCGTTGTCATGCAAGAGGACTATCTTCTATTAAAATTTCGGCACCACCGGCGCATAGATGATTCATCCATAACATCACCATACACTGCTCTGATTTCTAGATAAATTTCAATCGGTCACACATTTTTGTCGTTCAGAAATCTGATCACAGATCTCACTTCATAATTGGCAGAACGTTCGATTTTCTTCAACATTTTGTATGCTTACCAAAACAGCAACAACCGCTAGAATATGATATAATTCAGTAAACAAGTAAACAGATGGCAGACGAGTCCCTTAAAATGGTTATCTTTGATCGGTGCGCCTACCAACGTTACAGTGGTGCGCATGCTCAAACGCGTATTACCTTCCGGATGCTTCATATTATTTGTGTTTCTATATCGTTTGGATTTCTATAGCATACAACGTATTATTTTGCTATGGGATTTCATTTTTCCCTGCCCATCATTGTTACAGCTATAATAAAAGTTCCTTCATATCATAATTTTTTATTATTCTGAATCTAAATGTCTTTCTCTTCTTTTTAGTGTTTCTTTGTCTGACCGGAAAAACACGGCATAGTGTTCCATCGTTTTCACCCTTCGATAGGAACAGGACTCAGTAATCTTGGTTTACCTTACACACATTATTAGCAGGATTTGAATTTTTTTGGAAATTAAACAAAACATAGCATAGTTATTTAAGCCAATGACATTGAGAGATAACAGCTTGATCTTTAAGATGTCATTTAAATCATTTCCGTGCAATAAATATTTCAGAAGTTATTATGGAAAAACCTGAACTTTTTCAAATTCTTCAATGCATACTAGTAAAAATTGTTGAAAAAATCATTAAACTAAGTTACAATAAATAACCATTTTAAGTTACGTTTCTACATTTATCATTAATTAATCATTCATCTATTTTAAAATTTTGGACTTTTAAATATGTTTCCCTACTGCGTCTCGAACGATCATAACAGCACTTGAGCTAACAGAGGAACAGCTATAACTTGCAGTGCTATACTAAATAAAAACCCTTAAGGGGAAATCTTGAATGAAATACTTACATGTTACTGTGCATCGCAACATAGAACTATAGTTAGTTTATTTACATTTACGTCCCGTTTTGAAGCAACACGAGGGCAATTTTGGAACGGACCTCGTAATTTTGAACCGCAGTTAGGTGACGAGGACGACACCTGCGCTGGCACCCCCTTCTCCTTGATACATAAAATTACTTGATTTCGAAATCATAAATTTCTCCAGTGAGGATATTTTCAGTCAGAGAGACTTAAACTTTTAAACATTCCGCTTAAAATTTGTTATTAATTATTTTCAAGCAAAGTAGATAGAAAAGTGGCAATTGTTATCAATGTAGAATACTTCTTTACTTTGCTTCTTAGACAAAAAAATATTTTGCAATCATTATTGTAAGATATTTTCCATCTTACAGGGCCATTTTTTCTCTTATGTACGAGTTTCGTGATTATCAATAGTTCTTTACACTTACCCTCCAGTTGAAACAATCGCCAAAACCCTTTGTCTTCGATTTCGAATTCGTATTGGTTTCATCTCTTCTAAACGACAGGTAGAATTAGTTGCTATTTTGATTGTCAATACTTTTCATCAGTTAGTTCTGTAACCGATTTGTTTAAAATCCCAGCAACATTCGGTTTCCATATACGGTAACTATTCCATACAAACTGGTCCATGAGACATAAACATCTAAAACTACAGAACTGAAAACATGAAATTCGGCTTTTCGAAGTATCTACAAGCGAAAATTATCAAAAAAATTGAATTTTTAAATGCTCACAAAAGCATTTTGACACAAAGTGTTGAAATTTTGAAGTCTCTCATCGACAACACATTACACCAGAAGTCAAACGACCGCACAAACGTTATACGTGTACAAAATAAAGCAGAAAACTTGTCCCTTTAATATCTTTGGTATACTGCTAAATGTGACCAAATCAAAGGAAAAAAAGGAAAATTATTTAATGTCCCTATTAGCACAAGATATTTTACGATATCTCCAAAATAAAGCAGAAAACTTGTCCCTTTAATATCTTCAGTATACTGCTAAATGTGACTAAATCAAAGATAAAAGGAAAATTAGTTAATGTCCCTATTAGCACAAGATATTTTACGATATCTCCACGATGTTGCTATGATATTCTGAATGCCGCATAACGCCTTGAAGATATCGCATGAATATTGTCGACCTACTTCTGCTAGTAGGGGTGTTTTTCTTAATTTAAAATGTCATCTCTGTAATAGAAAAAATTAAAAATATCAATATATGAACTGCATATATATTATACTGACAGTATATTGACATTCATCATTTTCCCTGTTACAGTGAACACTTTTTAAAACAACAAGAACACATTAACTCATCTTTCTTTATCTTTTGACTTGGGCACCTCTAGCAGTGTACCGACAATACGTCTTTTTGTTTCAACCTTGACACTGAATTGCTACGACACCGAATGTAAAGTTCCACACCATTAAAGAAAGAAGCAAAGACTTTTTAACGGCCACTGTGCCCCATACTGTCAATTTCAGATGCTCACGATCTTCAAGAATTTTCATGTATTTCCCACTACAGCATTGGAAATCCTCTCGCGGCATCATGAAAAGCGACTGTCGCACGTCATTAGCTCTTTGTTGAACTTTTTCAGCAGAAAGGACTATAACAGAGGCAAGTAAAACATTCCAAACAAAATTCAAACTCGGTGTTCCGACTAGAGCATAATGTCCTTTCTTAACGTCATTGACTATGTCCAAAATATTCTTTAAAAATGCAGCAGAAATGTAACCAAAAATGATAACCATTATGGCAGAGAAGGTTTCTTCTAAATATCTGAAAATTCCAAGCACTGTAGAGTAGATCTGATGTGCCTCAAACTTGGAACGCTCTTTTTCCTGAAGACAGACAGCAACAGTCTTGCAATACGTAGTATAGAATGCAAAGATGGCATAAGAAATGCTTGTTTGCATGTACGATACAGAAATTTCGTAAATCAAAGCAATGATGGGACTTAATGTTATCGAAAAATAATCTAAGCAGAATGTCAGCTCATTTCTTTTGATGGAGTTATAAATTCTCAGACCAGAATCAATAAAAATAAAAAGGAAGGCAGCAGTAACAGCTAACTTCGATGTTCGTAGTAATTTCGCATAATCACGAACGTCGAGTTCAGATTTGAGAGATTCTAGGTCTTCAATTAATTTCAAAAGGTATTTTTTTCTGAGATTTGCAATCCACCACAACAATAAATATGAAATTTTGATCATTGTGGTTATTAATACAAACCAATCTGGTTTTCCTATCAGGCACAATATCCTAGATAATATGATTCCCAAACATATAGTATTGAAGAAAACAGAAAAAATCAAGCTGCTTTTTCTTCTAGGTTCATTAAGATCGATGCCACAGAGAAAGAACAATGAAAAAATTGGTTTCATAATGAGTTTTATGTCCATTTCATTATCTTTCTCAAGTGCAGGATACATTGATGTGTTTTTATGCTCGTTCTATTTTGAACCCAAGAGTTAAACAAGTATCCACCTAATTTAAAAATGTTTAAGAACTGGCAGAACTACGACGCGATTTTGGAAATTTCAATAACATCTATGACTGTGTTGAAACTCACAGTAACCAAGGAAATAAAGAAAATAGATCCATGCTTTAATCAATGGAATCAGATTTCAATTTATATCGATATGAAATCGATTTAATATGTGGGAAGTGCTACATTAAGTCTCAAAAACAGATTGCGACCCATTGAAATTGTCACTGGAGAAAGAGAACGTGTTAAGGGTCGATAATATTCTAGGTTATCAAATAGAGTATTTCATTTTCAAAGTAAATTTACTTAAGCCACCAAAGGCAAATTATTTTGTTTTCATGACATCTATATCTGAGAATGGAAGATTCAAAATGGATAGGAACAGATATTTTGTCACACAATGAAATCTGTGTTAAGTGAACAGTTATTTTCCAAATGCATTAAACCCATTAATGCCCATGTCACAATTTTTCAATAATAATTTGCATACTAATATTACATGCCGTAAAATCAACTCAATGAAAAAATCATCGGAAAATTACGAAAAACAATCCTGCTTGAAAACTTTATGTTTTAGTGCTCTCCTAAACATAGCATCCCCATTTAGAGTAAGTCCTTTTAATACAAAAAAACTGTCAAAATCTAAAATTATCTAAAATTCCAAAAAGAAAACTTATTCTTACAGTTGTATTTACTGATATAATAGTTTAAATGTAAAGTAATTGGTAAATAATTAAACAAACTTACAATTTTCTTCTCGACATTGTAAACAACTACTTTCGAGTCTGACTGGAAAATAAAAAGGCTGCATTATCAACCGAATGTTTGATATGTGTTGCCAGCGACTGAATATAGATGAAATGTATACTCAAAAATACATTCTTATATAATTTATGTTGAAAAATAATCCCTGCGAGTTTATGGTGTATTTTTAGAAGCTGACTTAAAAAAAGAGTCGCTAAGTTTTCATGAATTAAGAAAATGTTCAAATAAATATGAATTAACTGCTTTGGTAACAAATAATAAAATACGGAAATTTGTCGAATTAAGTTCTTTGAGGTTTTGCAAATGTGGTTTCCAGGACCAGTTGTTCCAAATAGGTCCCGCGGCTTAGGAGCCCCATGACAAAATACAGTCTACTTTCGACTCAGTTTCCACAATTGGAGTGTTCAGAGTTAAAGTGAACTAAGTCCATGTTTTACCCATTTTGCAGTAACACTTCCATGGCAAGGAAGAAATGTTATATTTTCTGTGTAATAATGATTCAAGTCTAAGTCTTTAGTTCAATTCGCATCCACCGGGCAGCAAACACAATTAGAAGTTAGGTGCAATAATTTTGAATGCACCTAAGCAACTTTGAGATCTGCTTTCTTAGAAAGGAATCTCATTGACTTCGTTCACATTAATTCTGAACCCTCGAATCATAGAACAGAAATTATAAGAAGTTTAGATTTGGGCTAAATTCTGAAAGACTTTCTTGAAAAAAACGGAGAAAAGTAACTTTCTCGTAATAAAAGGCAATAATTGCATGTTTCATGAACAGCTTATGAATATTAATAAATTTTCATAAAAAAATATAACTTTTTCCAACAGTAAATTCAAATTTTGATTTTCGTCTGAACATTAAATAAAGATTTCTCTTAAATTTTTTCAAAACCACTGATGAAAGTGATGAATTGACTATGTTCTGTTTCAGAGGTTGGATACAACTTTTTTTGTCCCTTTTAGGCTGACATTATGCAATATATATCAAATTGTTAAAATATTCATTTGATTTATTAACGAGTTTTAAGCGCTAACTTCGATTATTCTCCATTTTGCTACAAAGATATAAAATCTATAAAAAAATTAAAATCAATTTTAATTTAATTGTACAAAATATATTTTGTTATCTAATCAGTTGTCATCTTGTAAACATAATTCAAAGATGACAGGACTTGCCCGGATCGGAAATGTTAAAAGTCTTTAAAGATTTTTGAGGTCGGATTACCAGGATAAGATAAAAAATAAACAGTACTGGTGAAAAGCGTATTGTCTAAGATAGTCATGCATGTCAAAGAATAACCAAATATCTTAGGTATAAGTACACGAGATCTTACGTTGAAAGTCCTGAAAATTGCAACACTTCAGACAAAATTTACGAACACCATGTAACAAACAATAAAGTGGCGGCAGTGAATTCAATGTGCGATTTTTTACTTTCAAGCAATGTGGAGCGTTAGTAATATCCGCATGGTGGTGAAGTGAATGTAATATGAACTTAAAATAAGTCATTCTTCATGTTGAGTGATCTTGATTGTCTTTTTAAGTGGTGCACAGACAACAAGTTACATCTGAACATAGAAAAATGTAGTATTCTTAGTTATACTAGAAAAGCTCAGCCTTTGAATCATGTTTATAAAATTAATGATCTTGTTTTATCACGCTCAGATTCAGTCACGGATCTAGGTATCATCTTATGACACTAAAGTTGATTTTTCCCAACACATTGATTCCATTGTCTCTAAGGCATATAGTAGACTTGGAATTCTTAAACGCAAAACTAGGGAATTTTCGAGTGAAATTGCCCTGAAGGTTTTATACTACGCTCACGTACAATCCAGTCTGGAATATTGTAGTATTATTTGGGATCCCAATTACCGTAATAAAATTGAAATTATTGAGCGAATTCAAACCAACTTCTTGCGATATTTACTTTACAAGAAAAATGGAATTTATTTACAAGATGTATCTTCTTCCTATCTACGTGATATGTTTAATATACCTAGTTTGTGTTTCAGACGAGATGTTTCTTATGTTCTTTTCTTTTTCAAGGTTATTAATGGTTCAATTGAATGTACTGATATACTGAGTTCTATAAATTTCGCTGTGCCTGCCAGATCTTTAAGGAACCAAAGTTCTTTTCCGAATGTATATTCAAAATTTAATTATATTAACAGGTTCTCTTTATATAAATTTTATAAGCCTTTTAACAAGATCTCTGATGAACTGGACATTTATCATATGTCTCCTACTGTTTTTAAATCGAATTGTTTTCAACTTTTAAATATATGACCTGATTTCTTTTTCTTTTTTTACGCTTGACCATACATATTAAGATTTTTATGCGTTTTCTTATTTTTGTGTTGATCTTGTGCTTGTGTGTGTTTGATTTTTTAACCCTTGCTTTTTTAATGGTTTTTTGATTTGATGTTCTAAATTTTAGAAAAAAATTGTGTGATTTTTTTTTTATAATTTTAAGGTGTCGGTATGCAACATGGACTTTTTGAACCTCGATGTGTTTTTAGTGCTTTTGTAATTGCGTGTTTTCGTTTTAAAACATTTATGTGCTTACATTTTTAAAATTAATGTGGTTTTGAGCTTTGAACTGTTGTATTTTCTGCAGTTATTTTTTAATTTGTGTTTTAATTCACTTGTGTTCTTTGTATGTTTTTGATCATGCACTCTGTAAATGGAGTCATCCCTGTAGTGTGCTCTCTTTGAATAAATAAATAAATGTTGCCCTGCTCGTCAATTTGCCCGGTCTCCCTCTACATACAATTTAATACCTTTAAAAAATCCCACAAAAAGAGTGCAGTAATAAACTCTATATTGTCTGTTTTCAATAGAAACAATCTGGACATAATAAGATTCTGAAATGAAGCATGGATATGAATTGTACTATCTACGTGTATTGTCGCTTGAATTAACCAAAGACTGCCAGTTCGAATTTTGGTTGCTATACTTAAATGTGCTATTGATGACATTCTCTCAATTTTACCCCCACCTTCTTAGAATCTAATAGCTATCGCAATATTCTCAAAATTCTAAAATCTAAACAATGGCACAGGCCAAAAAGAATCTGGGGTTTGCAGAATGTCAGATGTTTTTAGTAAATCAAATAAGCTGTACACAAAAATGGCATTGGTTTTCTTTTCCATCACCCACAGATTTTTCACAAATCGAAAGCGAGAAGGGACTATTTAATGAAAATTAATGTGAAATATTGAAATATTGTCGTATAAAATGCATTGTTATTAGAATTTAAAATTAATTTCTGAGTAAAATGAAAATAATAAATATGAAATACAATACTACACTAAAAGAAGCAAAATAATTACTAATATAATAGGCCAGATCCTCCGGTAACGTTCTGACGTCACCAGCAATAAAACTCGCGCCATAGCACTGCGAGAAGTTAAACAGCATTATTTCATTGTTAGAGAACCTAAATTTAAGTCATTTTAAATTTAAAAGAGTAATTGTCGTTCTAATTTCAAATTTAATAGCTCTAAAATAGTGAAATAAAATTTGCTATCCATTGATATAAAATTTATCTCACTATGATCAATAGTTCTCGAGAAATTTTAAATTATATTAATCATATATTTTAAATTAATTTCCGTTTTCTAAAAGAAAGTAGTAAATCACGTCAGTGGTATATCATGCGCGTGATATAGTTTGGACGCCACGATTCATCTGATTAGTTATTGCAATCGTGATGATATAATTTGATAATATTTTTTGGCAACGTTAAAATTTACACAAAGACATCTGAAGTACAAGGAAAATTGTTAAACAACGAAAAATATTTCACACTGAATGTTGTTTACCAAGAAGTTTTTTAAATAAAGAAATATGTAAATAAAAAATATTTCCTATCATAATACATATGTTTATTTTATTTGTTTTCAATCAATGTTAAATATTTTGTTCGCATGTATATCTATTTAAACACGTCAGATTTGACGGGAAATCTCTCGAATGAAGAGGCAATTTGCACCCGTCTTACTATGACGGATGATTTTCTAGTTATAAAATAAGATTGTAGTTCTACCTAAGCGCAGAAACAAATATTGAAGCTCAAAAATTTACAAAAGGCGAGTTAAATAATTTAGTACTCAGTATAAATCTTTCAAAACTAAATACTCAAGTTTCAGGATAGCGACTTAAAAAATAAAAATTTACTTGCTACAAGAACAACATTTTCTTGGTAAAAAAATCGAGAAAAGTATTTACCAGATAATTTCCTCAAGAAGAATTATTTGTATACTGTATAGGTATTCCTGAACTTGAAGCAAATATATCTTCTACCAATGATCATGATCCTTCTCAGTGGAGACTATTAATTCTATTTGGAGAAGCTTAAAAGGTGTCTTACTGCATAATGGTTCAATTCTTGTACCTCATTCTGCTATTTTAAAAGAATTATACGAAAGCCTTGATTTTCTTCTCATTAAAATAAAATATCAAGAATTTAAATGGTAAATTTGAGCGGATTTAAAACTTTTAATCATGTTATTAGGCGAGAAAGTGGCTATACAAAACTGCCCTTTTCCTATTTGAGTGGAACAGTAGATCTAAAAACAATATTGGATAAGTATAAAAGCTGGCTTCTATGAAACAATTTAATTCTAGGATCAAAGAATGCGATTTGGCAGAACTTATAATGGATTCAAAACGTATCCTCCACCATCCTTGCATATGAAACGAGTTTAAAACTTTGCTATAAATAATAAAGCTTTGGATAAAAATGTGGATTGCTTTCGATATTTAAAAATTGAAATTTTTCTACACTTATATCAAAAAGTAAAGTCAAAGAAGGTGTGTTCATCAGCTCAGATATAAGTCAGTTAACGAAGGATCAAAAATTTGAGGGAAAATAGAATGTATCAAGAAAAAAGAATGGGTTAGTTTCAAGACGTCACTCAATTTTTTAGGAAATTACACAGATCCTAACAACACAATAATAGTAGCAAAATGCTACAAAACTTTGTAGAACTGGGTTGCAACATGAGCTTAAAAATACACTTTTTGCACTCCTATCTTGAGTATTTTCCTGCTCTGAGTGAGGAAGAGGGTGAGATATTTCACCAAGATATAAAATACGTGGAAAAACGATAGTAAGGACAATGGAATGTGAATATGATGGCAGATTCAAATTCTAAAGGACATAAGCATTCCTTTGAAGGAAAAGTGAAATGATTTTGTCAAATTTTTATATTCTAATTTCTTTTTAGATATGCGAGGCGTGGTTTTTAAGCAAGTACCGTTTTGAAATTAAAAACACAACTGTACTTTGTTATCAATTTTATTTTTACATGAACCCCCCCCCCCGTACTTTAATCTACTTTTCAACACAATTTGCACCAATATTAAGGCGTTTGTCGTATCGTACAACCAGCTTTTGAATTCCATTCCCATAGAAATCTGCGCCTGCCCAGCGTGATCACAACCTACGATAATTTAAGTGTTCTGACACAATTCCATAAAGAAGACTTCTTGAAACTTGAGGAAACTTGTCATCGTAATGCGTCTGTCCTCTCAAACCTTTCCATCAACTTTTTGCACCAAGTCTTCAGTAATGACAAAAGGTCGCCCACTTCGCTCCTTATTATGCACATTCGTGCGGCAATTTTTAAATGCTCTAACCCATTTTCTTACCATTCATAGTGTTTTCTCCATACACTTCACTGATTTGCCGATGAATTTCGTCCGCTTTCGTATCTTTTGCTTTAAGAAAACGAATGGCAGAGCGTGTTTCACAGTCAACGGTATTTTCAGTTGACTGAGGCATTTTAAATACTCATAAATAATATTGACGTAAAATAAAACAGACGTAAACACGGTCGAATTCTTCCGTAATGGCATCTGTGGCTAGCCAACAGATGCAGGTACTCAACGCGCATGCGCGGAACGGTATCCGCAGCTCTGCAGCGACCGAATTTCAAAATGGTACTTACTTTAAAAACACGCCTCGTATACATCTGATTTTATTTATTTTTATTTATTAGATTTTTCAAGTATTTTTTGTAAGTAAATTTTATTAAAATAATGAATCTTCTGTAAATTGTATATATAAGAATGTATTTTAAAATGCCTCAAATTCGAAATTTTTAGTTTCACAATTGTAGAAGATCCTTATCTTATACAGAAAAAGAGATATAATTTTTGAAATCAGCATGGCAAATGTCATATAATTTAAATAAATTTATATTAACCCCAGATAAAAAGTTAAATTTTGTCGGCTCGTGTGGCAGAATATTTGGAAAACGGATCAAAAGAATGAATTAAATACACATGAAATTCCTGTACTAAAATGTTTCCCAGGCGACGTGCTTCAGACAAGTTCTGAAAGTCTGGTAAATTATTTCAGTACCAACTGTACAAAACATAATTGCAGTCATCATTGTGTGTATGTGTATTCGCGTGTATGTGAGGCTGAAAATTCAAAAACACACCGAACTAAATTTATGAAGTTTCGCATGTTATCCTTACACCAAAATTGTGGGTCTGTGTCAAATACGGAAATTACATCCGTCAACAAGGAGTACTAAAGTAAAGCGAATTTTGAATTTTCTCGAAGTGAAACTAAATGATAAAAGGCCCTTCCTCCAAAATATTTTCTAACATGCACATTGGTACTCATGTTAAGTAATATTAACAATCAAATTTATTAAATTAATTAAATTGATTTCATGACAGATTGAAAATTAGTAATTAAATTTATACACTAATAAAAGGGTGCTGGAGGTTCTATGCACAAGAACCTCCATCCCTTCCCTCCTTCTATTTTATAGAAAAGAGAGATATTTTATGAAAAGATCTTAAAATATAGAAAGAGAGTTGGTAGATTTTTCTGAAGGTAGTGCCATAGTAGCTATGAAAGTTATACAAACGGACCAGTTTTCGTGATTTATTATTATACTAGCCTCCTTCGGTGACCAGCTACTTCGCCAGTTTAAATTAGTTTTTATTTTTGTATTTTATTTTAATTATAGCATTACCCGTCATAGTTTCTGCCGCGATAACTCAGGAAAGATGATAAAAAATGAATATTTTATAGTATTTGACAGATAGTAAAATAGTTAAAGATGTTAATTTTAAAATCCCAGGGATACGATTCTGTATGATGCATTGCAGCTAACGAAATTTACAAAATGAGTTTCTAATAACTTTCACTCAATTCATCTATCACTCATCGGTATAATGATTAACGCTGTGTATGGTCGCGAAAGCCGAACATGCTGGACGCCGTGTGAACCAGTGGGTACAAAAAGTGAGGCGGCAAAAAATTCATAGACATCTAAAAGACCCGGGAGTATAGGAGATAGACAATAAAATTTAAAAATTAGTTAGTTTTCTTGAACAATATTGCCTTTTTGTAATTCCTAGTTTCAGGCTGTAATTTCTAGTTTCTAATATCAAATCTGATGAGTTATCACTTAAGGAAATTCACGCTTGGCGGCCGTACTGCACTCTTAAGCCTAACCAAAATTTTAATAAAAAATTACTTATAATGTAATATACAAAAATTTGAAATAGTTTTCATGCCTCATAATTTCTAAATGGCATGAAAGCATGAGATTAAATGCTTGAAGAAAGGACGAAAATCATTTCAGTTTACCTCCAACACAATGAAAACAAACAAACCTGAAATCAAAAATCTGTTGCCACGCTTTATAAAAATATTACTTTGAAGCAGGTGCGATAAAATATTTCAGAAATGCAATGAATACTAAAGTGAAAATTCGGCTTTGGAGTTAATTTCCCAAGAAAACAATTTACACTATCACAACCGTAACAATTGCAAAAGTGCGTGAATACAAGATTTGCTGAAATAATGAGATGGTTTGAATTTTATTTGCAAGAATAGAAAAATTGTTACAATTCAAGTTTTAAAACATTTTGAAACATTAATTAAAATTGAACAAAATATCGCATGGAAATAAGATCGGTTTCATTGAAAAGCTATATTTTTCTATCTTTAAGATGATGTAAAATGTTGTTTTTGAAATAATAGGATCCGAAGTTATTCCGAAAAAACGTTAAAATTTAAAGTAATTTTTAAATAATTTAAATTCTAATTAAAATTTCAAAAAAATCCTTTCTTATTGAGCACCTACTCCCCAAGAAGCAACCGCCTGCCAAATTTCAATTTTCTAGTCCCAGTGGTTTGGGAGATTTCGTGATGAGTGAGTCATGGTATTTGTCTTTTATATATAAAGATTCAATTTAATAATAGAATATTCAACATATACACATAGCTGCAGTATCATTTCATTTTCATCGTTTGTTACAGTCGTGAATTTCTTGACATTTATAAACGTTATGCGAGTTAATTTTGAATTTCCAGTAATGAGTTCTTAGCAATTCAAGGTGCTTTTGTTTGAAACTCTAGCTAAAGTTAAGAAAGTTCTCCTTAATTATTTGAAATGAATTTCTTCGGCCATCACCCCCTTTTTCGCATCTTTCAAGTATGCTCTCGAGTAGAAAAATTATTATTTGTGGAACTCACAAATTCATCGGTGACCTATTTTTTAGCATTTAAAACATAACTTCAAAATTTATTAGTGCTTCACAAACTGAATGAAAAGCAAAATGATGATAATTATCTACAGAGTTTCCTTTCTAATTTCCATTATTTTTCATTCTTATTGAAAAACATGTTACAATCCATATAAAAACATCATTAAATAAAACTT
>BGPR01001073.1:306073-318225 GCA_013235015.1 Araneus ventricosus | reverse complement strand
TAAATATTGCACTGTCCGTAGACAAGAGTATATGCTGCAATTATAAAAAAAGATCGTTATAATTTATTTAATTTTATCTGTATTTATTTAATTAAAGAAATAAGTTACAGTCTCATTTATCTGTAGACATGGTTTTGCTTAATGTAATTTGTGTTGGGTGCTTAACATTTAAAGTAAACCACTGTTCAACTTTTTTCGTTGTTTATACATTTAAGGAAAAATAGTTGCCATACGAAATATATTGATTTTTAGTGATATCATTCCCAATGTTTATTAGCTGCACTGGCTTAGAAAATACGTTTTCTTTTGAATATTTTAGTGCCACGAAATCATTCGAGATTTACTCCCAATTTTTTTAAAAATCAATTGGCGGAATTAAATTTACTCATATTTTCATCACTATTACACAGTGGTCTTCCAAATTGCATCGTGGCGCCATCTGTTTTTCCTGATCGAAATCATAAGTATATTTCAAAGCAGATTGAAATCAAATAGCTTTCTAATATATAAAAAAATGTAGAACCACTAATAATTTAAGAAAATAATGATGTGATGAGAGTTTTCACAAGAAAAAACCATGAATGCTGTAATAGATATTATATAATTAAATATAAGCAAAATATACTATCATTAATAGGTAAGTGATAATGAACATCATGATTAAAAACCTGCAAATACTCTCTTTGGTTATTTACGAACAAAACGGCAGATAGAGATAAACGGAAAAAACGCTTACTCAAACTTTAAATTAGGGGTTTATTTTTCGTCGGAAATGCACATCATTAATTCTGCATAATATGTGTTTATGCTGTTCACAAGTACTTAAATAAATGTCAAACTTTGAAATAAAGAATGAAGGTTATAGTTACCGAGGAAGTTGATTCCTTTTCGGAGCTTATCCACTCCCACTAGATTTTTCCTACTTAAACAATCAGATGCAAAACTTGTGCTGAACGAAATCATGATTTGAATTATAAATGTAAGAGAAACAATGAATCCACTCTGTCAAAAATAAAATAAAATAAAAATAAAATCAGAATGCAAAACATTGCAATATAGGAGAAGGTGCTGTACCTTGACCAGGATTGTACCTCGGTCAATTGACGATTTATCAAAACGAGAGTGTAGAGAAATTACTTTTCCCGTCCAAAAAGTTTACTTTAGAGTCGCAACACTGTCACCTTGCACGTGGCCATCTCGGGTTGAAATTTTTCGGATGCAGGCGCAAGCTTCAGGAGGAGTTAAATTTTTCTCCTGTTTTCCAGAAAAATATTTTATTTTTATTTTTCACCTGTTCCCCTTTTAGTTCCATAACTGACACACATATTGAAAGGATTTTTTTTGTCAATAAAAATATAAATTATTATCTGAGAGTAAATTAAATAATATGAGAGGAGGTGGTGTACCTCGGCCAAGTGCATCGTATTGTACCTTGGCCACCTGTAAACAGCATAGAGCAGTGTTGTATCAACAACAACAAGTGGGTTCTAGATAAATCTTTGTCGTAAATAAACACACATATCATTATTCAGGCTGATTAAGGGCCTGTCATATGAAAAGTCTTTGTGAAATTTATAACACAGAAAGAAAATGTATTTGCATAACAGATTTTGAATATGTTTTCAATACAAATATCGTAGATATTATCATGATTTTGCCTGCACCATTAATTTATCGCCGAGGATAATATAAATTTCTAGGTTCATTTTATAACCATAACATTTATTAGTTTAATTTTTCCCCTAGTTCGGAGAATTGTTTAAAAAAATTTATATAAAGAATTTGTTTTGTTGCTCTATTAACTCTATTAATAATAAAGGAGAATGCGTGTGTCTGTGTTTCTCTGTGGGTCTTGGCCTTCTATAGGACAGACGGCTGGATCTAGAGCTGCAAAATTTGGCACAAATATACCTTGTAGGTTGTGAATGTGCACCGTGGAGAGATTATTTCGAAAACTTAATTAGAATTTCATTTGATCAAAAAGGTAGCAAAATTTTTGCGTTTGTTTGCGATAACTTTCAAAAATACTATAGCACAAAGTAAATTTTTACAACTCCTCAAAATTGAAAAATTATCTTTTAAATGATGTCAATGAAATTGACCGAGTTTCTTTTCTAATTTTATCATTTCAAAAGAAAATATTTTTATGCATAATTTACAACAATGTTTTGGTTTGTTACAATCAACTCAGACCGTCTTCATTGCTTTTATAAATATTGAATTGTGTGCTTTTCTTCTATTGTTGAAAGATAAGGAAGGAAAATTTTGCTTATTTTTTCATATTCTTAGGTAAAAGCGTAATGAATTTTACTTTATTTTTTATGCATTAATTTTTTTAGAAAGCTGTATATACTAAGCTCTTAGATATTAAGTAAATCGGGAGGGAAAAAATTTTAAGGGAACTTTGAATACTAAATTATGCATCATGGATTCAGCTAAATAAAACAGAACAGTATTTTCGGCCGGCAAGGTGGTCGCCGAAGGCGGCTAGTAATTACACTGTGATTTTCTGATATGACTTTCATTTTTTTAAGAAGAGTAGTTTTTTCCTAGCCCAAATATTTTTAAAGTCATTAATATATAACTTGCTTTTGCACAAACAAAAGTTTTTAACTAGTTATCTATATATTTTTAAGAGAAACAACTCTTTTTCAGTTGTTATATAGTTCATATATCATATTCAGCCAAATATCGTGTAATGATTTCGAAAAGTTTAGTGTTGTACCAAATTCAAGCATGATAATGTCACATTTTGTTGCCTGGCCAAGGTTCAACATAGGGTGGCCAAAGTACAACGCAGTATTGTAGATTGGCCAAAAATTAAAGGTTTTGTTTTTTTAATTTTAAATTTCTACGCGATAAGGTTGGAAAAAATACTAAATTGGATTAAAAAGATGAATTCCTGATGTTTCTAAAGCACCCAAACTTTTCGCTTTTAGACTTAATTTGACCACTTTTTTTTCCAAGTGAAAAAAAAGTGGCCGAGGTACAGCACTTTCTCCTATTCTTTATTTATTTTACTACACTAATTTAAGCACAATTTAACTACACAATTTTAAAAAGCGTTTGCTAAAATCTAGAATACATGTTCTTATTGTAAAAATTTTATATAAACCTGAAGAAAATGAGCAACATCGAAACCTGTATATAAAATTTTCTCATCATCTTACTTTTTATAGCGCAACATGGTCCAATTAAAGCACCGAAGCTCACACATGATTCAGAGAATCATCAAAAATGGCTGACTAATAGATAAATCCGTTTCTTCATCTGCTTTCGTTAAGTTCTAACATTTTGCTAATCTGTGTAGATGGTCAATAGCGTCTAAGGTAGAAGAGAATATGCCTGCCGGAATATAGCGGAGAATCTCTTCTATTTGTTATTGGTATAAGTTATCATTTTAACGCATATTGTTTTAAATACATTCCAAATAGGAAGAGTAATAGAGACTGTAGGAAATGATATTGCATATTCCAAAGGGAAAGATGAAAGTTTTCACTTTTGGAAATCTCCCTTAGACAAATGTGTTCAGTTATATTGTAACGTAGAAATAAAAAGGATGACGAACTTCTATAAATAGTTTTGATTTTTGTAAACTCAACTCAGGAATAACTCCAAAACTAGAGAATACCCAAAAGAAAGAACAATACACAAATGACATGGACTTTTCTAAAGCACCACGGAAATCTGGGACGATAGAATACTTTCTAGTCATCCAATAAGTTTCCTCCTTTTAGATTGAAGTTGATAGCATGTTTGTTTACTTCTGGCTCCTGACAATATTTAAGCATACTATACTATAGTAGGACGCTATATATATATATATATATATATATATATATATATATATTTTGCTTGACCGAACCAGATCATCAATAGTTTAGTCCATCTTTTGATGACAATTTTCCTTTGTTTTTTTAAGCAGATTGAAAAGGAATTTGGAATGAATAGCCAATAATAGGCTTTGCAGCTGACAATCCCGGTAACTCCTTTAATCAATCAATTTAAGTATACTTTCGAAAAAGGAAATACAAGATTCGTGCAAAAGATTATTTTTTTATACTGTTAGATAGGTAATAACTTGCACATTCGTCGAATTCCAGTTCAATAATTACAATTCAATAAGGGTTTCATCTTACGGTAGATTTTTTATATTACCAGATGTATTTCCTCAAAATAGTAATGCCTACATTTTGCTTTAGGCTCCTTCAAAATTGATGTGGGCGTTATAATCTGGGATGTGCATCTACCAACTTCGATTTTTCAGTTTTCTTTAAATTGATTTCATGTTTCGAAATTAGCTTGAATATATTTTTGATGAAATCGTTAACATGAAGTTTGAGTGCCGCTAAGACGTTACAATAATTTTCAAAAAGTTTCTCAATTTCAATGAATACTCACTTTATATTTACTGATTCTTAAGAATTTCGTACCTTTGCCAGTCAAGTCAACAAAATGAAATAGCTTTCAATTTTGCTTTGCTTCCTACGTTTTCTTAAATAAAATTTTAAAATAAGATAATTGTGTGAAAAAATGTCATTCTTTTGAGTTTAAAGAGTAGCATAATTCAAAATTTTATTTTGACGCTGGCAATAATTCGGCAATATACTAGAAGGCAGAACAATTTGAGAGAGAAAAAAATGTATTAATTTATGGTTCTTAATTATTGAATCATTCGACCGTCCATGGAAATTTTTCTGTCAGTTGTATGAAAAATGATAAGCTCAAAAGTAGTGGATTTTTTTTAAATATTGCGAAATGTTAGGAGAAGACAACACCATCATTTTGGTCTTTTCCTAAAGAAATTATTAACATAGAAGAAAATGCTTTCATTTTGTCTTGTAGAATAATTTACTGTATTAGTTTTCATTATGTTCAAGTGACTTTAAACGAGCTTTTATTTAAATAATCTTCTTTCATGTTTATGGAGATGCAATTTGTAGTCAATCTTTGACTCACTTCCTTGTGTGCTTGGATTTTTTATCGCATACGAAAATACATTTTTTCAGTGTTTTCAGAACTCGGTCATCATTTATTCGATTGATATTAATAACATTTGGATTCCATTTGAAACAGCGCCATCTGGTCGTAAACTTAAGAAAGAGAAGATTATTATAATTATCATAATAGTAATAGTAAATATCATTATCATAATAGTAGTGAATTTTGAGTTTGTTAAAAATTAAACGCTAGAGAGTAAATAGAAATAAAAAGTTAAAAACGCATTTTAATTTGTGTACGAAAAAACAGAGAGCGTTTATTTTAATTGAAAATCTCCTGATGAAAACAAAAATCGTAAAAGCGTGAGGCGTAGAAAGCAATAAGATTAAGAATTTAAAACACATTGAATATCATAAGAAGGGAAATCTTGAGAGATTCCTCAAAGAATTAAATATTTTATGCAGGTGAATTTAAGCCCAATTTACTTAAAGTTTGTCTATCAGCAACTTATGCTTTTACGATTTTTGCTTTGAGCCCCAAATTTTTGATAATAAAATATTTTTAGCACAATAATAAAACCTTTTTTTCTCGAAAAAATATTTATATTTAATAGTGATACTGGCAACTTCGTTATTAATTATAAACATAATTAAGAGCGATAACTGGCAACTTTTGTGATAACTGATAATAAAATTTTATTGAAACCTGTTCGTAATTTCTAGCAGTTAGAAACGAAATATGGACAAACATCCTCATTGTAGAGCTGTAAGTTAATTTCTTAATATGTGGATGTTTTAAAAGGTTCTGGAGCTAGTTAAGTTAATTTCTTAATATGTGCGGATGTTTCAAAAAGTTATGGATTTAATTAATTTAATTTCTTAATATGTGGGTGTTTCAAAAAGTTCTGGACCTACCTTCTTTGTCAAAAATGTACATAATTTACTTTAACTTATAGCACTATCTTCTTCGAACTAGCGATCTTGCGCAGTAATCGTCAGTCCCAACATTCCTGCTATTTTCCTGCAGAGCTAGTCTCAGAACTTTTTGATAATTTCGTTTAAAAGTTGTTCTTATGGTTTTATATCTTTCTAAGCTGTAAATTAAAAAAAACACTACAAATATTCTATCGAATTAAAAAAATATTTATATCAGTAAAAGAAATAACCTGTTTTGAAATATTTAGCTTCCAGTCCGGATTTTTAATTTATTTTCATCAACATTATATTTTTAATAATAATTTTGAATACAAATTTCGGTATTTTCCAGTGGACTAAAATTAACTTAACTTACTTCTTCCAATGAAAAATGTAACATCGTTGAAAGAAATATCGGATGTACAGAGAGTAAATGTGAAGTTGCCCAATAGGCTCCGAACATTGCGAAAGTCATTGCATAAACTGGTACGGATCTGGTGATATCTTTCCAAGGTGTTGGAGGTCTCTAAAATATAAAACAAAAATCCATTGGGCATGAACGAATTTTCCAGGGGAGTATATAAGAACACTCAAACTTACACTACAGGTGTATCATTATATGTATACAGTAGACGCTCATTATAACGACCACACATCATACAGACCATTCCATTATAACGTCCAGTGATAAAATCCCCAACAGTGTGCCCTTACGCACTCTATGCCATTTTACGTCCGGTATAACGATCGTCCAGTGTCGTCTAATCCCAATACAGCGTACGAATTCAGTGGACACTCTTCCCGGAATTTTTCCAAAATTCCTTTATTTACTACTTTAAAATCTATTTTAGGAATATATTTTTAATTGATAAAATTTTATTTTTAATACCAATGATAAAAAATAATTTGAGTATTTATTTGGAATCTCTTTAAAAATACCCTATTTTTATAGAACTGCTGAGTGTGCATGTGTACATTTTTTTAAAAAATTATATCCACTGTAGCGACCATTCGTTGTAAAGACCTTTTGCTGTGGAACGCAGATGGTCGTTATAACGAGCGTCGACTGTATTTCCATATTGTCTGCACACTTTTACAATTGGGTAATAAGTTTTCATGTTTTAATGTTATGACTTAATCCCTTGGCTTTCGAATTTATTCAACTTTTTAATCAAATGACACATCTATGTGGGGCATATATTGATGTATGTATCCATATAAGAACATAACTTATAAAAGAACATAGGTACTTAAGAGTGTAATAACTTTAAACTCCCTTTAAAATAACTGGTATGCTAAGCTAAAAGAATTACTGCGCTTCTCCATAGAACTGCTGGAAATATTGTATGTAAAAAATTAGACAAATTATAAGTATTTCGGCATTTAATTACTTTTCGAAATGGGCAATTTTGTATTCACTGAAGACATTGATTGAGACAAAAATAATGAAAGCTGATATCATTGTCATGCTTCAAAACTTTAAGTTCATCGAAAGAAACATATACATTTTCATACATCTTTGACATAATTTATCCAATTACCAGTTTTATTTATTTTTAGCTCTTTCTACAGTTACTATTACATTTTTCTGTTAAAACTTTTGCGAATTGTTTTCCTCAATATGTAAAAATAATTTTGATTTGAAGTGAAAAACTTCTATAAATTTAGCTAAGAAAGTGCATTCTTTGAAATTGCGAGTCTATGTTTTTCTCACCTTTTTGTTTAAATCAGCTTCTTGATAATATAAAATGTAATTCTTTTCCTTATCTGTAATGCCAGGATGGACCTTGGGGGACTCGTACAAAAATACTTGAACGCAAACACACTGTACTAATCCCAAACCTCCTAAATAAGAAAAAAGAGAAAAACATTATGCAGAATGATTCACAAGAACAAAGTTGTATAAGTTTCTAATTTAAAAATACTTCAGAATATTTATTTAAAAATATGCAATTTCTTTAAATTTATGAACTGCCAGCTGATCATAAATAACAGTAATAA
Source organism: Araneus ventricosus (assembly GCA_013235015.1). Lineage (NCBI taxonomy): Eukaryota > Metazoa > Arthropoda > Arachnida > Araneae > Araneidae > Araneus > Araneus ventricosus. The sequence goes on along the minus strand of BGPR01001073.1, from coordinate 310,369 downwards.
AAACTATATAGAATTAAAAATTTACTATCATTTTCGCGACTTACCATATAAATAATAGACAGATGGCCATCCACCTAGAATTGATGATGAACACAAAGCTCCAGCGGAAAATCCACTTATCATGGCCCCCACAGCGATTCCAGACAAAATTAATGAATTGAAAAGACCTCTTTCCATACTAGGAAACCAATTGGAAGCGATAACGGAATAGGCAGCCATCAGAAAACCCTGCATAAATATTTTCAAAAATGCTAATTAGTGTCGTTATTGCTGTAGAAAATTAGTATAACTGGTAGGGATGCTGTTTTATCTGAACCCTATCAAATGTCTTGGCCTGAAGACCAATTTAAATTTCTAAAATGCTCGTAAAAATTTATCTTAATACGAGGGTCATTCAGAAAATAAAGACCGTTTAGTTATACAACATGAAAAACACAATATTTATTGGAAAAAACAATTTTTTTATATACCGGGAGCTTTCTTTATTTCTCTGCATAATCACCTACGTTTAAACATTTGTCGTATCTGTCCACAATAATGTAGACTGTTAAATGATAATAATTTTTTATCTATATAAGAAAGGTGTGGTAGTAAATCGATATATTTATGCACAGGTGTGCAAAAATTAGTACCATTTCGTAAAATGCGAGAAATTTGCAATTAATACAAAAAACTATGGATCGAAATCAGTTCTGAAGAATCGTGTGACATAAAATCGAATATTATACACATTTTACAGTGGAGATTCGGTCACGAGGGAAATTAGGGGGCGACCAGAAAGTGATGAAGACGGAAAGGGATTTCAACTCATCAAGATTCACACAAAGCTGATAACGATATGAAACTTTCATCAATGGTTATGTTTGATGTGTATAATATTTACATGCACTTTCGTAAATATAGCACAAATATTTGGGAAAATATAAAAGTTTCTTTAAAAAATCCCAAATTTTCCCGCTGTGTTTTGCTTATAACACGCAGAGATCTCATTCAAATTTTACGAAACTTGTCGAACACTCGACAATATGCTACAAAAGTATTGTATTAAAATTTGAAATAAATACATTGAATAGTGAAGGAAAAATCAGTATTTGTAGTACAGTGAAACCTCTCTGAGCGGCCACCCCTCCGTTCCGAGAAAAAATGGCCGCTCAGAGGGGGTGGCCGCTCTGAAGGGTTTCGTTACAATTACAAGATAATTGCTATAATACATAATATAAACAAGTCTGACACATATTTCTTATTTAAAATGAAGTTTGAGACTTATCTAAAGAGAAAATAGTACTTTATTTAATAATTTTTACATTTTTTGTGAAGAGGATACAATTTGTGACTGTTTTAAATTTTTACCCTTCTCGGAAAATTCTCTATAATACTCTCTTTCTAAAATACTCTCTTTCCCTATTACCCTTCTCCATTTTTTCAAGTTCGTTTTACAGTTTAAAAAGTAAATCTCTAGCCGATGCGTTTGTTAAATGGGATGGGCAAACCCACCCGGCGACCGTTCAGAGGGGTTGGGTGGCCGTTGCTAGGGGTTATTTTAACATTATGTCTATGGGCCGAAAAATCCGTGCCACGAAAAATTGGCCGTTAAGAGGGGTGGCCGCTATGTAGGGGTGGCCGTTCGAAGAGGTTTCACAGTATAATATTCTTGAAAAAGATAAGTTATAATGTGATAACTAGTTTTCACATCTTTACCATATTTAGACCAAGCTTGGTTTTGATTTCAACAGATTTGAATATGAATATTTGATTTTCGAAAGAGTTCTCATTTTTTTGTAATTAAGAAAGCTGATGAAAAATTGAAGCTAATAATATCAAAATAAACCCGATTTCAGATTTATTTAAAAGAAAATCTCTCATGAGATGATTTTTCCTTTATTTCTTTCTCTCCGCTTAACCGCTTTCACCAGCGACAAGAATTTTATTTTATTTTTTAGTTTACAGTGAAAAAATGAGTACTTCATTATTTATCATAAGTATTACAATGCAATAAAAGTAGCGCATAGGTAAACTGATCCTTGATATGAAAAACCTTTTTATTTTCATAATTTATTTGGCTAAAACAATCCCTATTTGACATTACATGCATAAAGCATCATGTAGGAAAAATCTAAAATGCCAGGAATTGAAAGCACTAATAAAGCATTAACTGACTACTGTAAGAGAAATAATAATCTATGCCATGCATATAATAAGTGGCAGTGAATACATTATTGATATATTTTTCTTCGATATTTTGTAAATGTCAGGGTTTTAAAGTGGTTCGCGACAGAAAATAATATTCTAACAGCGCGTTATTTATTGCAATCTTTCAATATAGCTTTGATATTAGCCTCATTCACTAAACTACTTGATTAAACAAAAAACGTGCAAATGTTGAGCGAAACGAGCAAGGGTAAAAATTCTCACAATATTTGTCAATGAAATTGTTTATACGGGATAGTAACAAGATCATCAGCAAGGGACATATTTCAAAACTCTGCAGAAAGTATCCTTCTTTTATTAAAAAAAGCGGTAGAAAAACTTAGAAAAATCTTAGACTACAATAAAATTATATAGAGATTGTCTACTATTTCATTCTTAATATCCATGGCACTTTCCCTCCCCCCCCCCAGATATTTGAAATTATTTTTCCACTTTCTTCCAGAAATGTCACGCGAACTATTGTTGTGCTTGATCCGCAGATTGAATTTCATGAAGGAAATTGAAGAGAGCGTCTATTCGGTTCCAATGAGATTGCAAACAGTAATATTCTTTATTCCTTGCCACTCGGATTCTCTCATTCAATCAAGAGAGTGAAAGGTATGATTTGGCGACTTTTCTTGGCGACGGAAACTCCCGCCGCGCCAAGCAACCCTAACACAGCTGTTTCAGATCTCAAGCGGCACGTCTTCCGATTACAAAGCTGTTCTAGTTTCGGCTCCGTTGAGAAGTTGGTTACTCGGAGTGGGTATATTTTTAATCCATAATTTGAGCGCAACAAGTATGAGATAAATCAAACCGGTAAGCAGTTTGTTTATACTTTTTCAGTGAATAAATTTGTGAACTGTTTTAGATACGCTGAAAGTGCAAACGATTTTTAAAAAAAATTCTTAAGCGAAAATTTAAAAAGTATATAAATGAAGTTTATAATTTCAAGTTTGAATCGTCTTTTTGAAAATTTTTTGAACTGTATCTTTATTTTTGGATTTTTGTCCAAAACGCATACATTCTTTGAAGGATAGAGGGGAAAAATTATGTCGGATTGGCCAAGAAAATGGAATATGGTCATATCTTCGCAAAAATAACTCGGAACATTTAATTAAGTGCGTATTAGTTGCAAATGTTCACTTTACCATATTGATAAAATAGTTTAAAGTACGTGAAAATCTTAAATATCAAAGGTATAGAATGGTTTTAAAAGTTATAGATATCACACCGCATGATACTGCTGAAATTGATTGAAAATTATCATTATGAAAAAGTAATTCCTGTCTATCATGTGTGGAAAGAATGAAAAAAAATTTAATTTTAAATTCTTTACAAAATTATAACTGTCATGAGATAAAATTTTTAAATTCCATCACGAATAATGTATTTTTGACAGTTATTTTTGAGTCCTAAATAAAAACTGAAAAATCAAATTTTGGGAGACCTTGAAAATGCAAAATTTCTCATTTTTATTATAAAAATCTTTTAAGATTTTTTATATAGATTTTCTCATATTTTTATTATTAAAAATATTCTAAATGTTGCTGAGTTGCTTTTGTGCATGAAAAATCTTAAAATGGGATGCTTTTATTTATTATAAAATGGAATTTTTTAAAATTTACATCTGTGCGTATTAGTTTTATTTTTTGAATACGATAATCCAGTGCTCTAACAGCACCCGTAACATATTTATGTAAATGTAGGTTGTCGTTTTCTGCCAGAATATAAATGAATGAATAAAAATTTATTCAATTATATGCATGTTCCGTTACCGAGAATTTTCCAGAACTCATCGGTATTTTTAATTGCTATCTCTAAAATCTAAGATATAGAATTTTGTATTCTGGCATAGTGTGCTAATAATTAAGAGAAATTTTGTAACAAAAGTTTAAATTGGAGCTTCTAACCATTCCTAATTGTTATACACGATTTTTGTTGACTCTAAATAATTTGTACTTTAAATTAAGTTTCTGATTATAGGAATCTGCACATTTAAAATAAATGGCAAAACCAAAGAGCCAGATAGTTACGGGCTATTAATATTCCGGGTATTCCACTATACTCTGAACATATATTCTTTAATTATAAGCAATCTTTACTTAT
>BGPR01001073.1:283024-306063 GCA_013235015.1 Araneus ventricosus | reverse complement strand
ACTCTGAACATATATTCTTTAATTATAAGCAATCTTTACTTATGAAACATTTTTGGTGAGTTTTGATTTTGACCTTAGAAATCGCTATGGCCTGGTGGCTGAGCTTTGACTTTATGGCCGGAGGATTTCGGGCGTTCGATTGCACTGATAACCCGTCGTGTGTGTAGACTCAGGGTTCCTCTGGTCGAGGGTCAATTAATTGAATGGTTTTGTGAAGTGTAAGTAAAGAAAATATATGGAAAATACATTGATACAGTTGACATTCGCATCGCATACGAGGCTTCAAAACCGTGGAGGTCGTCTCCAAAAACTCTCGTATATATATTCAAGAGGGAATTTTAATTTAACAAATCGAACCAGGTTTTTAACTCGATTAAATAATTCTTGAATTGTCATTTGTCTTATAACCTATTTATGAAGATTTACCGAGACAGTATATGTGTCATCCTTTAATACAGGGGTTCCCAACCTTTATTACCTCGCGTACCCCTTGATTAATCTTTATATTTTCGAGTACCCCCTACTGTCATATCCTCCCCTCCCTTACCAAACATCCGTCTATGCAAAGAAGTTTTTATCAATAATGTTAAGAGCTTGGGTTTAGCTTAAGAGTCAAATTACTCGAATTAATAACATTTGCTGGATTTATTTTTTATTTTATATTTTATTGCATTCTTCAATAGCATTAGTTCAACTCCAAAACAAATGAAATCAGATATGTAATAATTTCGCATAATTTATAGGGATACACTCTGTAAATCAACTTTTCAATGGCATAGTTATTAAATAGCAAGTATCAACTTGGAGAAACAAAATTCTGTAACTTTTTTAATTCCTTATGTTTTTTTTTGTTTCTGTCATTACCAACTACCCCCAACTAGTCCCTTGCGTATCTTGTATCATGTTAATGTCATTAGACTGGCATACTATCGGGCGATTAACTGCGTGATGCGAATATCGTTAAGCACAGAACGTAACGTTTCGTTGGACTCAGAGTTACCACATTTGGCACATAATTATTTTCCAGGCAGTAGGTGCTCGCAAATAAAGAGTTTTTCAAACTTTCAATAGGATTTTTAATTAACTATAAAGTTAATCGAAATTTTAACATGTTTCCTCAATAACTTCGGAGCATGTCATTGCAAAAAGTCCGTTTTTGCACCACTTTAATAATAATAATAAAAAAGATTTTTAACGATACCAATTTTATTTCCATGCAATCTTTTCGTTCAATTTTATAAATTTTTCAATATAAATTTTAAACACAATTTGTAACAATATTTTTTATTGTTGTAATGAAATTCAAGCCAAATTTATTGTTTCCTCAAATCGACTCGCGTGCTTTTACCAACGTTAATGTTATGATAAAAAATTGCTTTTTGTTGGATATTAATTCCAAAGCAGAATCTTCACTTTCGTTTTTATTAACATGATACTGTTTTTAGGTTGACATTCTTTCTGTAAACTGCGTGATATAAAGATCGTTACGCACAGAATGTAACGGCTGATGCGATCAAGCCAGATGAATTAAGCCCAAAACATTATCATGCTACGACATGTCGGACTAGATGCTCGAAATATAAAGAGATTTTTTATGTACTTTTCCCAAGGTTTTTTTCCTTCGTAAAATTGAGTTAAAGCAAACCAAGAATTTATCTAAGATATAAATTTTCCTCGAACTAACTAATATACCATAGCTAGGGATAACGAAACATAAATCACATTTGTAGACCTTCCTTTTTTATCAGATATGTTGAGAATATCTCGCTATAATAGTGGCTAAATGCGGTTCCATTTCTTACTTTAAATTAGGCTTTGTAAACGTAATTTAGAGCGCCTTAGTGAGTAAAACTTCAGAATATATGTTCTGCAGTTTGCAACAGAAATTAAGTATTATGTGATGAATAAGATATATATTATAATTGAACACAACAGTTATCATTTAGAATATAAAGCTAACAATAGACAGCATCGTTTAGTTAAGTTAGGATAGCGTTTCGTTTTAAAGCTACTCGAAGGCGACAAACCATATAATTTCACAACAGTAATCAGATGAAGTGTACAACACTGAACTGGCACTCCCTCTCCACATTTGTATGCCACACCAGCGGGACGACGCTTAACCCCAATCGATTTAGCGTGCACCTAAGCCAGTGAAAATAGTGGATCTTTGGTGGCGAAACCACAACTTTCCGGTCTCAAACAATTGCTTTCAGATTAATTCTAAGCATAGTAGCACTTAAAATATATCTGTTCGTACTATAATCGGTCATTTTTTTCTGTCGCATGCATGTGATATTGATTTTATTTAAGAAAAATAAAACAAAGCAACTTTAAGGTAAACAAAAGTTTATATTGTCCATTTCGATAAAAAAAAACTCTCAATAATAAGTTGACATAATTATAAGAAAATTTTGATTCATTTCCCTTCGAATTGACGAAAGTTAGAAGGTGTCTCGAATGCATATTTGTAGGAAACGAATTTTTCACATTTTAGAACAGAATTTTTTCTCATTGTTGCTTTTTCAATACCTTTCTTATATGTTTGATAGTACGGCGGTCAATTATCAACGAAAATGGAGCCTTCTCTTTACCCTTCATAATAAGCGTTTTGAATAATCTGTGGGGGATCTGGTTCTTCTTTTCAAATACTTTTAAAGTGGTGCTCAGTACTCTTCCAGATGAAGCACCGATTTGCATTTCTTCCTGTGTAGTTCCAGCAGTCAGAACATACTTATCTTTTTCTTAATTCTTGGCTTTGGAACTTAACATAGATCTCAATCTTTCTGGTCTTCTATATATATTGTTTTCGCCTACTCTATTTACTTTTTTTAAATAGGAATTTGGTGTATATGATTGGTTTCAACATTTTTTTTGTGGTACAGAGCTACACTAATGTCATGTTAATAGAGTAAGCTTTTCTAATTTTTCATTTTCATACTCTAAAATGGTACTTGCAGCTTGAAGTATTGGGCATTTAATTGAAATTTTATTTTACAATTATTTCTACTTGAACTCGTTTAAGTTCTTGCAGAAATATGCAACAAACTGATAAAATTAACTGAATGTGCATCTGCATGGAATTTTCTCCTCCGATAACTTTAAAAGGAAAAACTTTTTTTTCGAAGTCAGATGGCTGGTCATATAAATGTGGATTATGATGTCTTTAACAGAGCAAACAAAACTGGTGATATATATTTAAGAGAAAAAGTCCCGAAATCAAGTGAATGAAAGTGGTAACGTTATATTCGAATTTTCTAATCAAAATTTATAACAGATCATGATACGTTTAGTAATAACTAACAGATATTTTCAAGACTTACAAGGCATCATTATTTCATCCTTTCCTAACAAAATAGAAAGGTTAAGATTAATTACCAGTCATGAATAGTTAACAAGAAATTATTAATAACGAAATAGAGAGAAGGAGAAGTTTAGTTCAGTTATATTAACGTCCCGTTTTGAAGCAACACGAGGGCTATTTTGGGACGGACCTGGTAATTTTGAACCGCTGTCGGATGACGAGGACGACACCTGAGCTGGCACCCCCTCCAAACTTCCACGCCATAACAACGGGATGACGTTTGGTCACTACGTATGATTTGGCGTGCAGCAGGCCCCATACACAGAACAGAACGCCGTCTCTTACCCCCGTACCCATGACCACACCGGTCACTGAACGGTTTGATGGGCAAGACACGGGGATTTTATTTAAGAAAAACAAAATAAACAAAAAGAAGCAGCTTTATCTTCATTGGAATCGGGTTTCGGACCTGGAACCCTTCGGTCCCATAGCCGAGACCTTACCACTAGGCCACCGCCGCCTCGAGAGAGGGAGAAGATGATTGTACAGTGATACCTCGGTTTTCGCCGATAATCCGTTCGAAAATAATCGTCGAAATCCGAAACCAATTATTTCCATATGAATGAATGGAAATCCAATTTATTCGTTCTAGAGACCAAAAACACATTATATAGAGAATAAATATAGTGTTTAATACTAAAAGCAAGAAATTAATATAAAATAATAATAAAACTGCTACACTCTCTAGGAGTTTCTGAATGGCACACCAGTAAGGGCTACACTTTATAATCCCCACTAACATTATCACACAACAAAAGAATTAGACTATCTTTCATAGGCTTATGTCCTGGCAGTGCCTTTTCCTCCTGTGTAAGGAACGTCCTCTGGCATTTCTTTCTAAAAGAGGCAAGTTTCATGACAATTGATAACTTGTTGGGGGATGAATCCTTCAGCCTCTACTTAATCTTTAGTTTCGGACTCAAATTTTTCGATTTTTTTTACTTTCCGAATTGTCCGAACTCGCACCTTTGCCGTTTGTTTCACAAAATTAGCAGTGAGGCCACGTGGGCACGCCGACGAAATCTGAGACAAATTTTTGGCGAAAATAAATCGACGAAAACCCATACCAACGATAAACGAAGTCAACGAAAACCAAAGTATTACTGTACTTTTTGACGATATATCTTGTAATGCATTTAATTTTAATGATGATACGTTAATATTTGTAATACATTTATATTTACGGTATAGGGGAAAGTCGGGTAAGATGGCGGCCTTAAGCTTTGGGGATTTTTCCTGACCTCAATATTCGTCTCAGGAGGATTATTCTTTCGGCAAAATCTTGCAACTCTTTACTTTAAGATGATATTTTTTTAAAATTTTATTTTCAAATTTGAGACCCCAAAATATCATTTTAGAAAAAAAAAAGTCATTTTCTCATCTTACCCCCACACAACGACACCCCATGCCCCCGTACCTGATGCCATTACAGCGACCAAACCGCTTAGATGGACATGGGACAGTCGGGTAAGACGACGAACTGAGATATCAATTTAATTCAACATCATATGCTATCAAAAAACTATTTAAAACTTTTGAGATCACATCTTGATCATAATAAATTGCACTTAACAGAAAACAAACATACAACCATAATCGGACTAAAGTAACAGTATAAAACAAATGAAATATTATCTATCGAAATTTTAGATTCAAACCTTAAGAAATGAAATCAATTACAAAAATCGCATCGCCGTGGGTTTGGATTTTGTTCCAGCCAGTACAGGTGGAATGGAGCCAGAGTTTGCACATGAAACATTGGAATCCCTATTCTGTTTTCTTTTGCTCACTGCAAATGATGCATTCTTCATTATCGAGGTCCTCTGGGTCCAGATTGTCATCAGTGTCAATGAAAGGAAATTCAAATGAATGAGTTGAGTCTTCAGCTTCAGATAATTAGAAGTCGAGGTGTCGTTTAGTTACATTCTTCTTTTCTGTAGAATTTTTAGCAAGTTTGTTGCGTTTAGTTTTATTAATTTCAGCCTTCTTCAACTGTCACAATTTTCGTTTTTCTTTCTCATCTTTCTGCTTTTTTAATGATTTGCTCATTTTTCACTGGAGTGCCAGTGAGATACAAGAAGGGCAAGTGGTAGTCAGGTAGCACGACGAGCTCATGAATTATCGTGGAGGGGTTCGTCATCTTACCCTCTACCCAATTCGGCATCTTACCCGACTTTACCTTCTTATTTCAAAAAAAAAAAACATTGAAGGATATCAGCTCTTCAGAAAAATTAAAATAATACATCATTGAACACGTTTAGATTAGCTCTTTACGAATATCACATATATTAATCAAAAATATTTACTCCGTGAATGCTATTCCTTACCAAACAGCAACCAAAAGTTGCGGAGGAACAACTCAAAAGCACCACGAACTGTGAATCATACTAATAACAGGGTGACAATAATCTTTTGGTGTGGCATGAGTATCTGGTAGGTATAGGTCTCTGATGATGCAGAATCGGGGCATTCATCTAGGGTGATTTTCGAGAAAAATCCAATTCGTCATCTTACACTCTTCGTCTTACCCGACTTCCCCCTATATAATAAGTGTTAACGATTCCTTTTAATATCTATTATCATCACTTCCGTGCGTCCATTTTTCACATTTCTTATAATCTTGACATTGGAAATTCAATTCATTTCTCGCCCGCTGCTTTTCATTGCCCATCATTGGTTTAAGCCTGCTTTTAATGAATGTTTATCGAGCTAATGAGCAAAAGTCTAGACATCCCCAAAAGAAAAAAATATCAGAAAGTGTCGTTACAGTCAATGACAACTGAAGTCAACAATAGGGGGAAAACTACGCAATATAAGTATAATTAGCCCAGTTAAATAGTCTTGAATATGATTCTAATGTATTTAAAAATGCATGATACGTATACTTTAACAGAGTTTTGCTTTAGGTTCTGTGTAATACATTCTGTGCAATGAAACTCTACATTTGAAATGAGAGTTGTTTGATTTCATGGAGTTCTTTCTGTAAACATACGCGTAGAAATACGCATGACGTCAATTATTTTTGCCTTTTACTCTATTAAGAATGATGCATTTCTCTGTATTTAATTGGTCTGTTGTTTGCAGTTTTAGTTGTTTGGCTGAATATTTTATTTCTTTGTTAACTTCAAATTTTGATTTCGTTTGAAAAGCTTAATTTTTGTAAAGAGTTAAATGTTTAATATTTTTACTTACTCTAGTACGTTCTAATATACCAGGAGGAACTCAATATTATCCATGTAACACAATAAACCTGATATGCGTTATGTTAGAAGTTCATGCCATTTGAAATCATGTCGATTTCAATTGAATTATAGCCCATTAAATCTGAATGGTCTTTGTTAAGTAATTGCTCATCGTTACTCTCTTTTGAAGAGACCATGGGCTACTGTTCTATCTATCGATTGAGGATTAGACAAAATGTTGCAGTAATTTCGATGATTTCTCCTTATAACTCTGATATTCTTATCTGTAACGTTTATTATTTAAGTCGTAAAAATTTTACTCTATAACATTACTTAATTAGTAATATTATAGCCCAGATCTGTCTCTCACTGATCCGGTAACGCTCTGACGTCACCAACAATAAAATACGCGCCATAGCACTGCGAGACGTTAAACAGCATTATTTCATTGTTAGAGAACCTAACTTTCAGTAATTTTAGATTTAAAAAGTTATTGCCGTTCTAATTTCAAATTTAATAGATCTAAAATAGTGAAATAAAATTTTCTATCGATTGATATAAAATTTATCTCACTATGATCAATAGTTCTCGAGAAATTTTAAATTATATTAATCATATATTTCAAATTAATTTCCGTTTTTCAATAGAAAGTAGTGAATCACGTCAGTGGCATATCATGCGCGTGATATAGTTTGGACGCCACTATGCGTCTGATTATTTATTGCAATCGTGATGATATAATTTGATAATATTTTTTGGAAACGTTAAAATTTACACAAAGACATCTGAAGCACAAGAAAAATTGTTAAACAATGAAAAATACTTCACACGGATTGTTGCTTACCAAGAAGTTTTTTGAATAAAGAAATACAGTGGCTCCCAAAAGTGTTCGTACACTTACGATTTTCAATGAAATAGGGCTCTATCCATTGATTAAAATAAATATTTTAGAATAGGTATTTAATAATAAGATCTATAATCTATTCTTAACAAAACTGCATGAAATATTTTTAAAACATAGTAAAACTCTATTTTTAAGAAATTAATAATCAAAAAGTAACAAAACCTTTATCTCACAAAAGTCTTCTTACACTTTAAAAAAAATCTCTACATATTAGTAAATATTCTAATTTTTCTTTAAATTAATATTTAGTAGGATATCCTTTAGTACCCACAACAGCTATTAAACGTTTGGGAATAGATTTCACTAGTTTTTTTTGTAATTTCTGCATCAATGTTCATCCATTCTTCCGTCATTGCTGTTTTTAGTTCGCTTTTCGTTTTAATGTCGTGTTTTCGTACTCTAACCTCCAATTCTCTACAAATATGTTCTATTGGGTTTAAATCTGGGGATTGAGGTGGTGTTTTCAAATTCTGTGGACAATTATAGAGATATTCATTGATTATATTCATTGAAAATCGTAAGTGTACGAACACTTTTGGGAGCCACTGTATGTAAATAAAAAAATATTTCCTGTCATAAAACACATGTTGATTTTATTTGTTCTCAATCAATGTTAAACATTTCTCTCGCATATATATCTATTTAAACACGTCAAATTTGACGGGAAATCTCTCGAATGAAGAGGCAATTTGCACCCGTCATACCATGATGGGTGATTTTCTAGTTAAAAGGAAATCCTGAATAAGCGGGCCAACTTAAAAATGAATATTATCTAGCGATCAAAATTATATTCCACCCTTAGAAGAGCACTGTCACAACCAGAAAAAAATTGCTTTTTTTTATTGTTAAATCTCCAGTGAGTATGCTTGAAATGATACCTACCTGTCACATCTCTGTTTTTAACACTTGGTAGAAATTGCAAATATCTTTGCCCTTTTTATTACTTGAAAGAGGAAAACAGTGTCATTTGTGAATTGAAACAGCAAGGGCAAATGTATTTTTACTTGAAAAAGGCACATCACACTAAAATTACTTAGTGCGTAAATAAGTAGGCAGTCTGTTTAAGGAAATGAAACGATAGCAGATTTGTAAAGAGTTTACAAAGAAAAATGTAATGCAGAAAGCCTTTCTGCTACTTATTTTCCGTATTATCAATATAGAGTACAATTTATTATTTTTTCGCAACAAAGAAGGGCCAGTGCATATTGTGCTCTACATTTCGAAATGTCCAAAGAGCAAATAAGCGTTAAATTAAAATATGAAATACATCGATGAGAGAAGTTTTGCTCATTTGGATGCATACTGGGGGCTCCTCCTTTTGAGTGTTTTGAATATTTTTAATGTTCGTTCCAGATCTGGTGATAAAAATCAAACAAAATTCAATTAATTTATGGTTCTCTCCAAGTGTAATATCGATTCAGTGGCGTATTGATTTTTCTTGTGAGTGTGTTTTAGGTTACTTTATTTATTTTGTTGTTGTCCCTTTTTTTGCAATGTTTGTAATGTTTTGTTCACAAGAGCTTTTGTGTGTGCCATGTCGTATTGATATTCTTGTATTGCTTTTATATTTCCCCACCGGTCTGCTAAAGGCCTTACACCCTTTCGGGTAGGCCGGATCGGTGTGGGTTTTAAATTTTAAAAAATCGATGAGTGTAGTAATTATCAAAGATTGAAGAAAATTAAGGCAAAGAAAAGAGCTAAAAATACGAAAATTATGGTAGTTGCTACCTATGGTTTGACCTATCTTCAAAGGATGATGTATCAATATTTTATTATGAATGAAAGCAGAATTCCTTTTGAGTTATAATTTGTCAGTTGAACTCAGGCGTTGTAAAATACTATACAATTGGCATGATGGTAAAAAGCAGGGGTAGGGGAAATGAAATTGGCAAAGCGTTGGGAATATTCAGAGAAAAATGCTACATCTGTAAAAGCTGATGAATTGCAAGTTGAATTCTGTAGAGGCAATTGTGGAATCGGAAGAATAGATTTCTCATTTCTTATGCATGTACGCCGTTATGCATTTAAAAATCAAATCACTAACTCGCAGATTCTTTATTCTAAGTCACAAGCAAAAGGAAGCGGACAACATTCGTTCTTTAATAAAAAAAAAAGCTGTTTAAATACATTTAACACTTCCATTGCTACTGACGAGATATCTCGTCTTTCAGGAAAGTTCGCTGTTCTCTAGAATTTGACTTACATACCGATTTAGATAAGTTGGATAAGTTAACAGATGTCTGCAGAACACGTTCACTTCTTTTCTTTTTATGTATTTAAACTACCTAGAATGAGAAAAGTCACAATTTGTCTTTTCTAGAGCTTGCATCTAATTTGTACACCGCAGCGAATGTGTTAAGAAGTGGACCTATTTATGCTCTATCTAGTTCCATCGGAATTTTTTCTAAAATAACTGATAGTAAAATAATCAATATCAAACTGGTAAAAGTAGAAGAATGAAATCCCTACACTTTATAATTCAAAATGTCTTAGGCTCAGGAAAATTACGAAACAATTGTTGCAATTTTCGTAAATGTAAATAACAATTTTAGGAACATACACACACGCACGCATCTACAAAAAAAAAGAATCCAGTTAATATTACTCAAATAGCATTTTCTAAGATATTATCAATAGAAGAAAAAGAAAGTGAACTACCTTGATCTAACCAAGAACAATCGTGTATCTAAATTTTATTTCTTCTGTTTCTACAAAATATTTTATAATTATTTACTGACCTAATTGTCAACTTAATTATAACTTTAAAAAATATAAGTTTGAGATTTTATAAACATAATTTAATCAAAATTGCATTTTATTTCATTGCTTGTTCTTATTTTTACTCTCTTTCTTTCATTCTTTATGCTTAAGTGTAAGTTTAAGAAAATTAGGCCCAAGTTCAAATAAAATCTAAATAGAATTTAGTTTTTTCTATCCTTAAAAAGGAATTTTTTTTAGCTCCGACAATATTTCTCTGAATGTGCAATGTGTCTGTATGGGTTAAAGATTGGTTTTATCATATAACTCAAATGTATTTTCAGAACTGAAAGGATAGATAAACCTTTGTAAAAAGAAACTATCATTAAACAATAAAACTTCTCAGAAGCTACAGTTTTTCCCTAAAGTGACAGTTATCTTACTAAAACTATTTCCATAAAGGCATTTAAGCGGATGTTTAAGTTACTGAAAATTGTATATTCCATAAGTGCTTTTACAATCAGATTGGCAACCCCCCCCCCCCCTTTTGACAAAAATAGAAAAAAAAGACTATACATAAAAACGTGTTCTATTAAGACTTTTGGCTCCCATAAAAATGTTTCCTTTATAATCATTGGCAGCTCAAGTTGATACTACGAAGAAAGTTTTAAGCCATCGAATCAGCTGTGAATGACGTATAAGTGTTTCTATTCGCTTTCGGACAGTTGGAAACGCACCATGAAATGAAACATCTTTCATTTTGCACATAATTTTTTTGCTATACACAATATCGATTATCGATGTTTCACTTTTAATTATTTTAGGATAATATTCAAGACTGTGTAACATATTGATGGTGGTATACTGTAAAGTTCCTGTGCTCTTAATTACTGCATAAAACAATATTTTTAATGCCATTCTGCAAACATAAATGTAAAACGTTACATCAGAATGCTGATACATCCCATTGCGATAACGTCCATAAACGGATTGTTACGGCATGAAAATGCTTAGGTACATACCCAAATTGCAATCTGACGTGCCAGTATAGATATAAACACTTGACCGTGGCCGCCACAGTTACCATATCTATCACCGGTTAAGCATGAGGTGCTTATTTATTTTCACAGTCAAAAAATACCTCGCTATCACTATCATCACTTATTCTGTATTCATTTTCGGCGTCACTCGGCAAGTTTGCATTTGCATACATTTCTGTTTTGGATTCACCAGACTGGTCTTCCATGTTTGGTAAATTTTTGGTTACAGAAGAACAAGTTTTAATAAAGATTATTTTCAGTTAGCCAAAATGCTCGGCGTTGCTCGGGATTAAAATATTTTTATCGTGTCTATTAATAAAAAATTAACTATTTAATGAATCGTCACAAAATTTCTCTAAAACTTTCCTTATGCTTCATTATTCTCCCCCTTTGAGGGTACCACGAATTCGTGGATGAGAAATCGCCAGATAAGTAAGCGGGTTCTCGCTTCTCCTAGGAGTAGTAATGGTCTGGGTTTGAGTTGCCTCCACTCCAATGAAGGGACGTGCCTCCTTCGGGAGGGGTTGGGCCGTGGCCGGTGATGGCCGTTAAGCGGGACATTCACTAGTGTTTCAATCCACTTTTTTTGGAACACAGGATGCCAAACTCATTCGTCAATGTGAAATCACGATGAGAATTGGCGCAGACCTAGGGAAAAGTTGGAATTTTAAATTGCTGGATTTCCATTCATCCCGTTCGGCCATGAAAGTGAAATACGATTCTTCGAGGCGGGCGATAAATCACCCGTGTGTCGGGGGGGGGAGCGTTGGGGACGGGAAATGTGCGTGGGATCTAGACTGGAGAAATTAGAGCGGGGAGAAAAGGATGCTGTCTCCAAAAAGTGACAATCCCCTGTTGGAGGATCGAAGCAGCCGTTAGAGCGTTTTGGAGCCTTCGTGAATGACAAAACAAACCGGTTGTTGGTCCAAATGGAGTAAAACAGCCTTATGGTGAATGTCCAGCTTAATCCGACTTCAATTTCCGACTGTTGTCATGACGACAGAGCCATCTTATCCAATCAGCTGTAGCCCAGGGGCACCATTAATCCAAATGCGTCTTAAAATTTATTATATTGATTGTATTTTAATTCTGAATGAAACAATTTTTGATTGAAATTTTAAATATGTTAAAACTAAAGATATGATTAAAGCTTTTAACTAGACAGCCATAGATTTTGTAATGCTGTCTAAACATCCCTATTAGCGCAAGATATTGTACAATATTTCTACAATTTTGTAACGATATTCTGGATGCTGAACAATGTCGTGAAAATATCGTAGGAATATTATACAGCATCTTGTGCTAATAAGGATTTATATAATTTCAAAAATAATCATACAGATTCAATCAGTGAGAAAATCATAAATTATGCGTGCAATAGAAGTAACCCTCATTACAAAAGATCGCTTGCAAAATCTTGTTCTGAAAAGAGGCTGATTTGTAAAATTGAAAAGCGACTTTTTTTTTTGTTCTTCAATTATTTTATTAGGTTGACATTTTTGTTGAGATATAGGCTGTAAAATTCCTGGTTATGGTTCTGATGGGACGCCAAATTACTCTATCCCAGGGCGCTGAAATTTGTTAAGACGGCCCTGCATGGCGACCGTTCTTCACTTGACTGTGCTCGCTTCGGCAGGCCGGGGTTAGCTCTTTGTGCGTTATGCTTCTTTATTTTTGAACAAAATTTGAAGCATTTAAAAGATAACAAAGGTTGCGGCTATCACATATGAAATCAGTCGTTGACGACATGGTATGAACGTCGTATGCGAAACAATAAAAATATATTTAATATTAGCACTCGACGGAATGCCAACGCGCACGTATATATATATATATATATATATATATATATGTTAATATCAAAATAAAATAGGTTAATATAACGTTTTTAAAAAAATGTGAATTTATAGTTTAATTTATTAATGATGATTTAATATAGTATATATAACATATTTTAGTTAAAATATTTTCAGAATAAATGCGGAACTGTAATTCTCATTTAGCTTTTGGCATTTTTTGCTATGACTTTGAATCAGTAAGCATTTAGTTAATTTTCTCGTTCTTTTCTTAATATATTTTGGAGATTTACTCCTATATTCGTTGTCTTTTTCCAACAATTGGCCCTCACAGAAGGTTGGTGCCTATAAATTTCGAAATAATGTGACATAATCGATTCCTAAGGTCGATTGACATTTGATTGTTGGAGTTCCATATCTGGGTTTTCTTTTTCATAGTAATAGTTTTTAATCTTATTATCTTTCTGTATTTCATTGTGTGTATAAAATTAGGTTATATTGTTTATTATATTTAATTTTAAATGAGGGTTTAATAGGTGTATACGATGAAAATGTTATTTGAGTTTTAATGGTTCAAAAATATTTAACTATATATACTGTTTTAATGTAAAGGAACTTTTATATAAAATTTTATAATACACATTAGTACACTCCATTTTTAATTAAAGTGGCAGATGATCGGGGGGATATCAGTTGAACCAAACAATTTTTAAATCTCCTAGTTTCTCGAAATATTACTGACTGTACCAAACGATTTTTAAAAACTGCCGAAAGCTAATTTTTTCCCATGAGTTATAATACTTTTGGAAGAATTATGCAAAATTTAATTAAACTGCGAGTGGCAACTTGGAGGCCTATAAGTAAAATTATTCAAAATGTCATTATAGATAAATAATTCAATATACAGTGAAACCTCGCTTAACGAGCTACTCGCATAACGAGCAAAATAAATTGTAAAAAAATGTCTCGCTTAACGAGTGAAGAGGAGAGGGAAGACCCGGATTGTGCTACATCAGGGTCCTTGTTCAGCACTCGTTCAGCTAGTATTTTAGAGTCGCTTGTGGTCAAATATTTTTCCAAACTTGTGTCCCGACATATTATTTGTGATTTTTTGCAAACCTTTAGAACCCTTGAAAAAATGTTCCCGAAGGAAAAAAAGCCATATGAGAAGGAAAATAGCCGTAGAAATGAAACTAAAAATCACCGAAAAGCGAGAACGAGGTGTGAGCGTGGCTGATGTAGCAAGCACGCGCACATCAACGATTTGCACTATCCTCAAGAACAAGGACGTTATCGAGGAGATAGATGCGTCAAAGGTAATGAGAAAAATGTGTACGCAACGGTTGCGTATTCTTGACGACGTTGAAAGGTTGCTTCTCATGTCGATAAATGAAAAGCAATTGCAATGCGGCTACACATTAACGAGAATATCATTTTTGAGAAGAGCCGACAGTGATCCTGGAGTGTCGGTAAAAATAAAAGTCTCCAAACAGTTTTCTAGTAAAAAAAATTAAGTACCATGATTAATAAACTATTATTTTGATATTTTAGTTTTCCGCAAATCGAGTTCGCATTCCAGGTTCGTTCATTCCGCGATAGAAGAAAAGATGACGATGATTCAGGCTCCTTAACAATGTTATATATAATTTTCTTTGAATAAACGTTATACATAAAATTTTTTGACTATTTTTTTCGAGCTGGAACGCATTATCGCATTTTACATTAATTTTTATTGGAAAAATTGTTTCGCTTAACGAGTAAGCAGCTGGAACGAATTATGCTCGTTAAGCGAGGTTCCACTGTATTATAAATGTATTACATTTTACACTGTTCCAAAATTGTACATATTATTGGGAAGGTTCGAACTTGAATCTTTTGACTAGCTAATCGGCGACTTACCCGTTGGCCTAGCGAAAGTTTGAATGACGAGCGTAGATTATAGTAACGGAGTATCTTTTAACTCCTTAACAGTTTTATTTTCTTTGCTGTCTAATCAGATAACCCCATCTATTTTAAAAAGGGGCAGTCGTTTTCATTCAACTAAGAAGGCATAGAATACTTGGGATGTTTATGGATCCTACGCAATTTTTGTGTCAAATTATGAAGCTAATTAATGATTAAATTTTAGTTTTTAAGCCTAAAAATGCGATAATTTGATGCACGTACGATGTATGGGCACGACGGTTAAGGGGTTAAGGAGTTCGGCTCGATAGGAAGAATCACGCACTTCCTCATCTAATTTTAAATATCTTTTCTAATTAAATTAATTTTTTACCAAGTCAATGAAGGAGTGATTTTCTCACGTAACTAAGATTTGTTATTAGACTAAATTCTGGAAGTTAGGTTCAAAAGTAAATGTTGCTTTTAAAAATACGAGACATTAAGAAATTTATTATTTTTCCGAAACCATTAACCGTTCTATCGATTTGATTTAGTTTATGAACATTAAAATTGGGGAAGAACGTGAAAGGGAAATGGTTAACGTACAAATCCTATCACATTGAAAAACACAATAAATAACATTAGGTTTCGGAGGTAGAGGATCGAAGAATCCAAACACTCCGCCAAACAAATCGTCCCTCGTCGTCGCCAGCATTAAGAAAAAGGTGAAATTAGTTAATCTGTAAAGCTGAACATTCACGATCTGTCCACACCACGCAAATTGGGTAGCGTCGCTCCAAAACCGGTTATCAAGGCAAAAATCCAATAAGAATTGGAGTGTCGGGGTCCAAAGTTTGGATTTTCAACTTGCTTTGAAATCCGTTTGGAGTGTTGGGCCATAAGAGATAAGATGCGACCGTGGGGGAAGGAGGCTCTCACAAAAGCGATAACCACTGCTGGGATCCCGTTTTGAAAGCGAAAAGAGGAGTAGGCGCAGTAGCCCTAGGTGATCGGAGTGCCCGCAGGTGATGGGTTTGTGGTTGGCTCGATCCGACCCATGAATGACATACTTAAATGGATGGGCTGAAAATTGAAATTAAATTGTGCTGCTACCACATCATTTATGTGGCGTGGACTGACCGTGAATGTCCAGCTTGAAACGTCTATCGTAACTCTAGATAGTTTGCTTAAACAGAATAATTTTGTGTAGTAAAAGTTGGGATGGAGAATTTTTCAAAACCAAATTTTTTCATAACTATACCTGGTTAGTTTTTTTAAAAAAATTAACAATAATTTATTTTACTTTAGATGAATAAACAAAAGACGATCTAGGGCATTTTTGAAACGGGACGAACCGGATGTTTTTTGAAACCGGAACAAGGAATCAAAACCAGTATATATACAAACGTATCCAGGTTGTCTGGCAGGGCCGGCTCCGGAGTATTAGGCATCCTGTGCATATATTGGTACATATGCTAAAAGATTTAACTATAATTATTAACTATATTTATTAACTATTATAATTAAGATTTAGCTGTAGTAAATGATTTAATTATAGTAAAAGATTTACTATATACTCAAGATGTACTTTCTTTTCTAATGTGTTCCTGTCGTAAGCCATATAACGCGCGCGAATTTTCAAATTTATGATTAGGAATTGGCTCCCCTACACCCTCGGCGCCCTGTGCCGCGGCAGAAGCTGCACACCCCTGGAGACGGGGCTGTTGCACGGTCACTGCAAACAACAACCGGGGCTGTTGTCCGCAGTGACCAGTTATTAAGCATAAAAACGTGTAATAAAATGTTGCATTATATTGTTAAATACGGAATTTACAATATTGTCATCACAACTTTTATTAGCGTTGTTAAACGTAGTACGATATAGTTTTCGCAATATTGTGGAATGCAGAATACTATATTGTTTACCAAATGTTGCATAATATTGTACAATATTCGGCTTTTTAATAAAAAAATTTTGAAGTGAATCTTTCGAAATAAATTCTCAACTGAAATGAATTACTACGCTAAAACTAATATTTATGTTCCAAAATTTTACGTTAAAAATATTTTTAAAGTGCTTTTCTTCAGCCAAAATATCTAATGTCAAGTGAAGTGAAATGAAGACGTAAAGTAGTGAAGTTGAACGTGTGCGTTTGTCTCGCATCTGCTCTTCTCCTTTGCCTTCATAACCTTAATGATTGACAACTTCACATGTAGTGCTCCCGCAAATTCGATGCACAGTATAGCCAAAGCCGGCTCTTGCCCAGGAAATCTAAACAATCAATCAGTCCGCAAATTCCATCGTAATTTTCGTATCGTTAGCTGGCTTGTATGTATTTTGCATAAATACATATTGATAATTATTCGACATTTTATAAAATCAGTAATATTTCACACATATATACTATTATACGATATATACAAGGAGGGGCGTCACAATAATTTCGCACAGGATGCCGAATACTCTAAAGCCGGTCCTGATCACAACTAATTCTTCTAGATACATCATGAACTCTGTAATTCACTCAGATTTCAGAAGTGAATCAGTCGTAGATTATATCATCACTGCAAGTGCAAAAAGGCTGCTTAAACGAAAGATGGCTGCTAAGGTGTACGATACGGTAAAGGGAGCAAACAACAACCTATGAAGGTTTGAAAATAAAAAAGAAAAACTATGAATTTTCTCTGGTGAAAAAGAAAATTCGTTTAAAATTTAAAGCAGCTAATCGTTAATTCAGTGCCGCGTTATTACTTCGTTTACCTTAGCAGCCATCTTACTTTTCTGTCATTTGCGACTTGACATCCGTTAGCGATATGAAAAGGTACCGACTAGTAGATTTCAACCAAATTAAAATTGCACTTTCAATATCGATATCAAGAATCAGTCAATCTATTTAATGGCACCATAAACCATTCAGATGGGGTACAGCATTGATATACGGCATCACTGGCGATAATTTTATTTTGGCGACTTTTTTCAACAGCATCAATATAGGACCCTATTGGCGATATTTTGTTTTGGCGACTTAACGATACGACGTTCGGTTAGGCGACAAAAGGTCGCCAATACAAGATTATCGCCAGTGATGCCGTATATCAAACCTGTTCCTCAGATAGTCTATAGCTAACGAATATTTCTTCACCTTCAATACTGGAAAATATAGACAGCTATTTTACACTACAAAATAATCTCTCACTCTCAAGCTTCTCTAAATCTTCATATAAAAGAAATTCACCTAATTTTGTGAACCTCTATTTGATATTTATCTCAAGTTTTTGACTAAAACCGACTCGTGACTAAAATCCGAGCTCAATAATTTCAATTCTACCATCATCTCTCTGGTTTTATTATTTATTTTTCATGAATTAATGAATTAATTTATTCTTCATTTAAAACGATCTGAAACTAACATGTTTTTTTTTCGTAACGGTTGAAATCTAGAAGTTGGTACACACTCTAAAATGGCGCCAAGTCGCCAAAGCTAATACAGGTAATACCTGCATATAGCTTTGGCGACTTGGCTCCAATGATATGCAGGGGTCAACGCCTTGCTTTGGCGAGTTGGCAGTGTTTAAAGAGTGTGTACCAACTTCTAGATTTCAACCTTCGTAACTTATTCACAATGCGAACAGAAGTTCATAGCATTGGAAACTCTACCAGTTTATAGAAAATTAGTAAACCCTATTAACATAGGGTATTGTACGATATCTCCACGATGTTTCGATGTTCTAAATTCCGCACAAATATCGTGAAGATATCGTTGCAATATTGTAGAGCATTTGTGCTAATAAGGAAATAAGACACTTTTCCGTTGGCACGGCCTCAATCGTCGCCAATCTTGAATGTTGGCGCTATTCCGTTAACTCTATCCCACGTCTCTAAGAGACGCTTATGAAAGTTAGTTAAGATTTGGCTGAGGCCCCGCTAACGGGAAAATATCGTTAAGTACGAAATTGCAAGCAAGAATTGAGATTGAATCTAGACTGAACAGTCAATGAAAACGAAACATATTAGAAAATATTTTGATACTGAGGTCTATTTGGATTGATCTTACCAAGCTAAGAGTCTAGATTTTAAAAATACCTCCTTCTAAATAAAAGAGCAATCGTTGGAAACTGTCCGATATCATCTGTCTGCCAGCAGATTTTAATCAACATGTTGTATAAGAATTAAGTTCATTGCTGAATGAAATTTTAGCTAAAATTTTACTTAACAGGTTGGTATCACTGGGTTGAAATTTAGAATTTTTGGTTGAAATCTAGAAGGTGGTATACACCCATAAAACGCAGGCAAATCGCCAAAGCAAGACGTTGACCGCTGCACTTCATACGCCAAGTCGCCAAAGCTAAATGCAGGTAATACTTGCATTAGCTTTGGCGACTTGGCGCCATTTTAAGAGTGTGTACTAACTTCTAGATTTCAACCGAATTTTTTATACCTGTATAGTCAAGGCCATATTAAGTCTTCCCATCGCTAACACAGCACTAAGGAGGTAAGTAACTTTTACAAAACAATTCCGGAACATTAAAATTTCTTAATGTCATAATGAATTTTCATTTCAAAAAACTGGTCCAGATAAATGTTTAATCTATCTGTTTATTGTAGCTCTAACAAAAGGAAGAGATATTACAGCTTAATACATTAGATATCTCACTGACTGTATTACAGCTTCAAACCTAAGAGGTTAGTCACTGATGCTCTGCAAGTCAGTTCTGAATACTGTTTGATCTTCAGTTTATTCATCACCTGCTGTGCTTTTCTTGGACTTCCTCCTTCGTCGTTTTCCACCAGTTTTTTTTCCTCCAGAGGACTTCTTACTTTTCTTGCCTCCAGGAGACTTCTTGCGCTTTTTGCCGCCCCCAGAAGACTTCCTGCGCTTTTTGCCGCCTCCAGAAGACTTTTTGCGTCTTTTGCACTCGGTCATCTTTCCGGTATCGCCAAGAGTTTTGAGGATATTTCGGTCCATGGCCATCTTCATAATTGGCTTGATAACAGCATCCAAGGCTTGGCAATCGATTCCATGCTGGCTGGCGAGATATTTCTTGAGGTTATTCACCGAGCAGCCGTTGAGCTTTTGGAGATGCAAGATGGCTTGCAGAACGACGTTACCATTGATTGCTGGTCTTTGCAGAGGAAGGGTAGCAACAGCAGAGCTTGCAAAATTTTGATCCATTTTATTTTAAATTCGAGTCTACTTTGGATTAGATTTATAAATTTGGACTGGGAAAAAATCAAACTCACAACCTCAGAAAAAAATTTGGACTGCAATTATTAAAAGAATTTCTGTGTATACATCGCGTGTTGCGCGAATGTGCGTGTTGCAGATTTCACCAATCAAAATCGTAATCTATTAAGAATTTGAAAATTAGCCAATAATGTTAGTGAATTTTCAAATTAGTTACTTGAATTGAAGTAGCGATATTTGCTGACGCGTTGTAATGATACACGACAACATGTACGAGAATATTTTGCTTTTTTTTTCGACACGTGCATTTTTGCTTTTCGGCATTTATATGGGATCTTATTATTTTTTTTTACAACCTTGAATAAATTTTAAGAAGGATTTCAGTAAGCTCCACAAATTGTGAAATACAAGACCTGCAGTGGTCACAATTCTATTTCATGTGACATACTAAAAGGTAAAAGGAACATATGTTAACGTGAAAATGTCTCCCTCGTTTCTCCTCAAAGATTCGCTAGGGTTATATTTTATCACATTCAAAATATTCGCACCGTCGTGAGGTATAATTGAAGTTTAAGAGAAACATATAAGACTAAAACTAAAAAAAGTTACAGTTCAGTCTGCTGTATAAAATTGCTTATTATTTCCCAAGGTGATGCTCTTTGGTGTAGATAGGCAGTAGCGTCTACAAAATTGCATGAGAAGTATTTTAAGATTAGCAACATTTTAAAGTAGAAGCGAATCGGATCGTTTGCCAAGAGGGTCCGTGGGGGAATGTGGAGACCTGTTTATTTATATTAGTTTAATTTATCATTTTAATATGAATATTTTTTTTTAAATGTCGCAATATTAAAAGTTGAGATTTAGCCAAAAATTATATATGAAAAATAGACAACATGCGGAGATTCTTACTTTTGGAAGCCTGCCTTAACCCAAAGTGTTCATTTATGTTCAAGCATACTTCTCAGACGATAATACATTATTGGAAAAATTATTGCTCTTGATTATTTTTGATAATGGCTGATAGATGGTATAATTTGAGGAGACAAATTCGACTGTCAGCACTCAGTCACCGAATTCACTTTATAGTTGATATTTTTTTAAATTATCAGATAGATAGGCATAATGTGGTAATCAGCATCATACCCAAATCAAGCGCCAACCAATTTAAAGTTGACACGTGATAATCTGGAATTTGCTTCTACAAATTTTTATTTCCCACTTTTATTTAACTTGGCATATTTATAAAGATGAATTTTGCAATCGGTTTTTCATTAATTTCTTGATGTGCCAGAGACTTGAAATTTTCTACACTTATGTGCTCTCGAAGTTTTGCTGTAGTGTAAATACTACAGTTAAACTTCGATTAACCGCCAATCGTTTAACCATCAGTTTCTGTTATCCGTCATCGCCTAAAAAAATAGGTTTATAGTACAGGGTGGTCAAAAATTATTGGGCCAATTTCATAAATTAATAATAATAAAAAAAACCAATACTGTTACAACTACGTTTTTTTTTTATGAGAGCGCATTTAAAAAAAGATTTTTTTCCAGATATTTACCGCGCCGTTACTGCGGTCTGGGTGGTCGTAAATTATTGAACATCTCCCATTCTTGAGAGCCATTATCTGTGAAACTATTAAAGCTAGAAGAAAATAAAAGCATGTGTTTGTAGGGATTTTTAAGCTCTTTAATTTGTTAAATCAGTTCTACATCTGTAATGTTAAATAGGAATGGCAACACTATAGATAAAATAATCTTTTCTATACATTAAAACATAGCATGTGAATTAAAAATTAACAAAATTAACATGTGAATTTTGTGTCCATGCTGAAGAAACTATATCACACATCCTTTTTCATTGTCCGAGATACCGTGATTCACGACTTCAGCTCTTAAAAGAAATTCAAGATTTGAACCCTATTTACTCCGATACATCCCTCCAAAGCCTGTTAAATTTGGACAAGAGTGCCAAGATCAATCTGAGTACACTTGAAAAAATTCTTTCTGTCTTGCAACCGCTTCTAGTTCGCTTTTTTCCTCTTCATTTTATTTATTTAAATGTTTTTCCCGTAGCTTTTGCTGTTTCTTTAATTTTTTTTTCATATTTTCGATGGTAAATCTGTTTAATTTGTTTCTCTTGTTGTGTACTAGTAACGATGCCACGCTTGTGCTTGTAGCAAAAGTTACAACTCTGTACAACAAATAAATAAAAAATAGCTTTTAATTAATAAAAAATTAACCATTTAATTAATTCTTACGAAATCTTCACTAAAATATTCCTTATTTGTTCATAGTATTTGTGAGCTCTATTTGAATAAAATCTATCGAGTAGTTTAATCTATATCGTACAATTTATGAATTGTCTCTTTTATTTATATAAATAGTGTGGTATATTTCAGAATAAACAGAATAATAAAAGTTTCTGTTGTATCATATATATGAACATTGTTATTATACCTTAAAACAGAACCCAAATATTATTTAACCTTAATTTTTTTTTTACTGATTACTGAATGAATTCACTGTCTCTCAACAGATGTGAATCGACTTCTCCCGTCATAAACAGTTGAATAACGAAAGCCGGAACTCGCATCTCCTGTTAACAGTGGCGAATCCAGGATTTGGGTCTGGAGGGGGGGGGCGGCTGAGGTATAAAAAGTTTTGTATCATCGTAACGAATGTCAAATCTTATGGCTTATGTAAACCAAAACACTTTAACTTTACAGACTTGACTCACCTGACAATAGAAAACATAAAGAACCCTACAATACCTTCAATAATCTAACAAAAAACACAATGAAATAACTAGCAAAAACATGTTTTTGACCGTGTCAACGCTGCGAATATGAGTGGAATGAGTACAAAAGTGGGAAAACTCTCGAGCCTGTCAAAAACCAGGAAGAAATGTTTTCACTTTTTTTAAAGGGAAATTAAGAAAAAACAGCTTTAGTGATTTTAAATAAAATAAAGAATTCTGGTCTAGTTCTGGG
>BGPR01001073.1:183110-278901 GCA_013235015.1 Araneus ventricosus | reverse complement strand
CTTTATTTACTTATTCACTTGATTCTTCTTATGAAATATTCTTTATTACTTTATTATTCTTATGAAATATTCTGTTATTACTTTATTCTTCTTATGAAATATTCTTTATTATATTTATACCTTAATTTTTTCGATCGTCTGTTCTCTCTTTAATGACATAAAAAATAAGTTTATAAAAATCAAGGCGTGTGTCATTTAAAAATCCTTCGTGGGTCAGTGTCTGACCCGCAGACCATAGGTTCGCCAGATTGTACGAAGCATTTTTTTCTCTGCGTACGGGCTGGTATAATTGTCACGCAACAAAAATATTAGTTTCCCACCACTTTATTTAGCTAATATGTAAGATCTCTCTGCACAGATCATATTTAGTTATTAGTCCTATTGTATCACCAAATGTGTGATAATTTAATTGATTGCTAAAGGGGAAGACAAGAATAGCTATCTTATGGGTGGGTGATCAAAAGGGACAACGGATCTTTTATTTCAACAATTTGAATAGGAGAGAAAGAAATATCCCTTGTCTTCATCAAAATCCTAGGGTTAAAAGAGTATTTACGATTTCGACTTACCGTAATCTGTTGGTTAAATTGAGTATTTTTTTTTACACGTAAAATTATACAGATTGATTTCAGATTAAATTATACAGACAGTTATAAAACATTATATTCTTTAAAAAATTCTTGTCTAATTTGGAGATTAAAGACATTTTCATATTTTACTTAATTTCAAATCTTTTACTGTTTTCATAAGAAGTATTAGTGTAAAAACAGGTCAGATTTGAAACCGGTACGATCAAGTTGCAAATCTGAATTAAGTGAGATGATATAGATTTCTAGCATAAATGTTGGAAGCAAACACATTTGCATACACCCACCCATATGAAAAGTCAATTCTTTTTTCAGAAGTGAAATACATTGAAATATGTCTAAATATTCTTAACACATCACAGTGTGCTTGAACAATGTTCTTGAAAAAATAACACGGTGGGTCAAAAAACGTATTAAATTGCTTTGATAATAAAAAGTTGAACTCTTTATTGTGGATCGTTTAATTTTGTCGGCATAGTTTATTTTTCAATTTTTTACGTTCGCTTTTTGTGTGTTTTGCTGTGGATATTTATCGCCCACGCGTTCTGATTTTCTTTTCAATAAACATTATCTAGTCTTCCCTCCCCCTACCTCCCTATTTTTATCTGGATGATATTCTAGTGCTGAGTTTCTTAAATTATTTTAGCTGTAAAAGTATTCCACCCCCTCTAAGAACGGATTCCCTCCCCGTGAACTCAGAATAAATCAACGGCATTAATTAGCGATAAGCAAAAAGAAATTTGCTAAATAAAATTTGAAAATGTTTCAGCTGGAAAAAAGATTTCCGAATAATTTTATTTTACTTTCTATAAGAAAATAATATAAGCAGGCGTTGTCATTTGATAAAATAACAACGCCTGCAGTCAATTGTCTCTATAAGTTCAAAATTCAGGTTTGCGACCTTCCTCGAAATTAGGATTCATAGATTAAGCAGTCCTGTTCCATAGCCGAAAACTCAAATTAATAATAGAAGGAGGTTATTATTACGCCTAATTAAAAATTCTTAATATTATACAATGTATTTTAAAGTAATTACTGCATGTATTTCAGCAGACTGTATTTTTATCGTGATATTTGATATTCTGCGTAATAAAAGTCGTATTTGGTGCAGAGATGAACTGAATTGATAATAATCCTAAGAAACAAGCATGATCTTACCAACGGGTCAAACAGCCTCTTAGTTTTCTGCATGTAATCAGCTTCATTTGTCTTCGGCTGTTGAATATTCGACAGCTGGATGCTGTTCGGATGAAATTGTTCATTCTGAAATTCGTATTTCCCCCCTCAAAGTATATACAGATGGGGGCAATGAAAACACATCATCCTAGAGTTTGTCATACAAGAGTTCTTCGATAAATTCACGCAAAAAGTAAGAAAACTTAATTTTTACGGGATAAACAATATTTACTTTTCAACTTATTCTCCTTTGAGGTTTATACACTTAGTTTAGTTTAGCTCGGGTTTTCTATTCAGTTCATATAGTACAATTTGTCCAATCTTCAAAGCAGGCAGTTGTTTCGGCAATCAACTCATCATTCGATGAAAATTTATCTTCTGTTAGCCATTTTTTTAATGTTTTGGAACTGGTAGTAATCCGAAGGAGCCAAATCGGGAGAATATGAGGAGTGGCAATGAGTGGCTCAGAGAGGGCAAGTGGTGTTCCCTAGGGCGAAATATGATTTTTCGTCTCCCACCACCGCCAGTTGTCTTCAGTCGTTCTGAAAGGTTTAAATGCGGCCTGGGGCTTGGAATTATTTTTTCTTCCTTGCATCATATTTGACTTTACAAAGTGGAGCAAACGCACTGTGATTTCTCCAGTCCACATAATATATACATGCAGGGACGTATTTATGCATTTCTACGCCCTAGGCCAAAGCACTCTGCGTTCTCTCCCCTGGAGCATTCGCCGCAACGATAAACATAGACAATGTAAATGTGTCGCCAGTTTACTTACTGTGTATGGATGTGCTTAAAAAACAGTATTTTATATGGTCTTTTTAAAATAATACTGATATTTGTAAATATTTTATTGCAATTTCTTTTATATTTGCGCCCTACGCCATGTCCAAGGTTGGCTCTGTGTATGTGTAACTTATATTTAAAGTAAATGTTTAACCTGCATTCAGCCCAACGGCCATGAAATCCTTCATCAATGAAAGCCCAAACTGAAAGAGAGGGCGAATCAAAGTTTACTAGAGTATTTACTTGAAAGTGCGAAGACAGATTTATTTTTCATAAATTAGAAATGATTTTTTTTTATTTCTTTATAGTTTCAATTCGAAATACAGAAAATCTTATGTTTTGACAGAAAGAATTAAAAATACAACATAAGCATACATCAGTTCAGTTTAGTTATACTAACTTCCCGCTGTGAATCAACACGAGGTTATAGTTGCAGGGGTATGGAGTGGTGTTATGTTATGTGAATCAACACGAGGGCTATTTAGGAACGGACGCGTTATTTGAAATCGTGGCCAAATGACGGAGGCGTCACTTGAGCCGATATCCCCCTCCAAACTTCCACACCACAAGTTCGGGAGGAAGTTCTTTTCTGCGTTCTGAAGTTCTTTCTTGGACCTCTAAGCCAGATTTAACGTGCACTATATGCAGGACGGGTCTTTGGTAGAATTGGGTTTCGAACCTGGAACATTCCTAGTTCCAAGACCTTACCACCACACCTCCTATGAATGGATCAGAAATGAATCGCTAACTGCAGAAAAGGAACAAGTCCAAGACTCAAAACCTTTTTAAAAGAAGGATGGTTATGTTTGTTAATCAAAAATGTATATGAAATATGTATTAGAACACAGCTTCACATTTTTAGAAAAAAATTAAATATAATTTTGCTTCCCCAAGAATGATAATAAATAGGTTTTTTTCTTTAATGTCTCCTAAAAAATTAGTATTTTGTGACTTGTTCCCTTTCTGCATTAGTGATTCAAATGAGGATTGAATTTAGCTTAAAAGTAATTGATCACATCTTATATATGAGAGCTGAAATCATTTTCTTTTGCAGGATGTGGTTGTAATAAGAGTTCACTACTAATATAACTAGTCATCACCATGAGCTCACCATCAATAGATGTATGCGAGACGAAAGAGATTGCAGCAGACAAAGACATTGACCCTAAACCAATGGTACCACTTCGTCAACGTAGATTTCCCGCATCTTTTTGGCAAGAACCTTCCATAGTTCCTACAACTTCTACTCAAGACGTTCCACACCAAATGACCTCTCCATCTCCTAGTCAGACTTTCCCGATGCATCCTTGGAATATGACCACTTCCACGACAGGTCCATCGACGTTTTTACCACAGAGGCTCTCAGTTCCCAATAATTTTGCAGTAGTGCAATATCCTTCTCCCATGTGGATCAGAAGTCCTGTGAATTTCTGCAGCTGTCCCATTTGTCTGAACTATTCTTATGTGATACCGCGCTTTCCAGATGTGTACAGTGGATTAAGGTATAGACCAGCGCTGAATATGGCACATTGTTCCAGGTCAAACTGCTCCGATCAAAGTTGCAAATTGTGCAGTGCATCAAATAGTTGGCACCCAGAGAGGATTAGACAAGCGCGTTTGAGATCGTCGAGATATAATGCTCTTTTGGACTAAGAAATTTAACATGATGTAATTTATTTGTATATTTTATTAGGTTGGTTATCCGATGTAATCATGAAAGGTAAAGGAGTAAAACCAGGAAAATTATACTGGTAGCAAGAAAAAGAAAATTTTTAATTCAAAGAAAATATTTATATGGTTGAACAATTTAATTATGCCATCCACATCTTTATACTAGGAAAGAAAAAGCATCTATTCCAAAGATTTTAAATTTCAGTAAAATCAAGCTTTGAATCACTCAAAAAAAAAAAAAAAAAAGAGAGAAAATTTTTACAATGAATTACATTTTAGAGCATCTCATTCTATTGCAAATATTTGGTTATGTTAATTCACTTTTAAACATTCAGATGTCTCAAAATGGAACCAGAACTTATTTAGGAACTAAAAATCATGAATATATTCCAAAACTATGTATTTAATACATAGATGGGGAATTAAGACATAAAATATATCGAATTAAAATAATAAAGTCTAAATAAATGAATTTTTGACTTAAGAATTTATATAAAAAATGAGTTACAAAGGCCTTTTGCAGTCTTCAAAAGTTAGATTCTGTTTGAATAATAATGAGAATGGAATAAAATGCATAATTTCATTAGAATCAGTTGTGACATTTTTTTCTTCTAAATTATTCCTAGTGTAATTGAAAAGTATGTTAATTGGAATTTTTGAGATTAAATATTTTTATACGCATACCAAATTGGAAAAAGAGAAGTTTCTCAATTTAGTGCTAAATTTCAGTTGGTTCTTGGAGATTACATAAATGATAAAATATTATCATTTAATCCTACTTTTTAAGTGCTTGGGCGAACCAAACAATTTTTTGAGTTTGTTTTGTGTTCCAAGAACTCTGTTACTGTTACCTCTATAAGAATCAAAATAATAATTTTAAAAAATCAAGAATATTTAGCTTCACATTTGTTCTTTTGATAATGAATACTATGGGCATAGCTATTTAAATCCTTGAATTTATACCTCAAAATTTATTTTTATGTTACAGAAAATATATAACAACTGTGTTAACTTATAATTTTTTGTACATATCCAGTGTAAATATCATTATTATCGCTGAAAGTTTTGTTTTGCAATTTTTGGAAAATGCTTGTAAAACCTATTTATTTATTAGCAAATCATTTTTCATAATAATGTAAATATATGAAGCATTAGCATTATGTACAGTGTATATTTATTAATAAATGTTTATGAATGTTACTTATATTTAAAAGTTAAGCTGATATTGGAAGATATTTGTAACACATGCACAATTTTTGTTTATTAAAAGAAGTAAGTTCTGATGTTTATTATTAGAATAAAGAAGTTGCAATGTAGTAACTTTTTTTATATATTTTTTTAAAACCATCTCAACCAGAAGATAAATGCAAAAAAATTCAAGAAAAACAAACAAACTAACATTACATAGCGTATGAACTTCAACATGATATACTAAACCTTTCAAGACATGTTCCATTTTATCAAAATAAATAATATAATTCCATCAATTTCCACTTTTAACTCTTTAGATTCTAAATCCTCTATTTTTAAAATATTTTTTGTCTTATTAAAAATTTCATTATGAATCTAAATTAGTATACATTTCAAATTTTTACACTGAATGTTGCACTTTTGATCAAGCAAGGGAAAATTATGAATTCTCTTATTAAATGATTTTTCAAAATTCTTTTGAAATTAGAATAGTAAATTAATACAAGATATGCACTAATTCTTAACTAAAAAAATGTTGAAAGGTAAATATTTATTGCTTTGTACATTTCACTTAACTCTTTGAAATCCAAGTAATAATTGGATGCATAATGAATTGTGAATTCAATTCAATGCTTTCAAGTACAGTACACATTTGGATAAAATGTACTATACTGAGTACATTTTCTCCAAATAAGTACAAGACAAACTTATCTGAAATGGTAGAACAAGAAATATATAACTGAAATGTGTATAGAATGTTGGCTTTTCTACCTGATTTATTAGCTTCTCCTAATTTGTCTAATGACTTGATTAATAAATAATTTCAAGTTCTTATTCAACAGCAATCCATTCTGAAAAACCTATTATTTATTGCTCAGAATCATTCCAACAAGACTTTTCTCTTTGAATTTATTATTGAAATTATCTTTCTTGATACCAAAAATAAAGTTTTTCAAATTTGTCAAGAGGGACAATGCGGCTTTTACAACAATTTAGTTTGAAAAACTGACAACAATAAAGAACGAAAATATTTTATTATCTCTTTATACAAATGTAATTTTCAGTATACAATCAATAGTTTATTTATTCACATAAGCCAAGGGTACAGAACAGATTTCTTGGTTTTAGGAGGATATCACGATTCACACTGAGTAAAAAATAATTACTACATCGAAGTTCACAAATTAAGAGTAATTAAACATTGGCACTTAAAAGTATTTGATGTATCCGGGAATAGACATCAATTACACTAGAAAAAGAACCACTATTACATACACTCAAATCATAAAAGTATAATACAGCATTAACAATACATTTCCCAACTGGATATTAATTATGATCGCTAAAAAGTGATTGGTGCAATGGTATGCAAGTACTTGGAATGGTCATCAAACTTCCTGATAATGCATTAGAAATACATAAACCTAAGACCAACTTCACATTTCTGCATAAGATTCAAAGAATCTTCAATCATGAAATGCCTACTCCATTTACTTTGAATGATAATACTTAAAATGTATAAAGCTGCCAAATTTTACAAATAAATGAATCTTACAAAATTCTATCCGATTAAGTGTTGCAATATAATTCACACAAGAGGTGGCGATTACTGCTTAGTATGTGAAATACATGCAAATAATCATCTGCTAAAATTAACTATTAATATATTCAAATTTACTTAAATTGAAAAACATGCAATTTATCTAACAATTTTCATTAGTAAATACAATTAGTAGGGAAGTTTGTTTTATAAGAATTTGTTACGATTTCAGTACGTTTTAATCTGAAAAGATCTTAAATTAAAAAGAGATTTGATTGAAGAAATATACTATAAAAACTTCCAATGGAAGTACCAAATCAATTGGTATTAAACAAGAGCGACAGTGCACTACAACATGGAAATGTGCCAGAGAATATTTCGGTTACTTACACTGGAATATTTTAAGTTGATAAATTTTACAGGGATGGAATCACATGAAATTTTCCAAGATTTCAGCAATTAAAATATTTCTAGAAAAAGCTTTTCATGATAAAAATATACATTCTAGATGAAAAAATATCTTCAGCATTATAAAATTATACATTTTATATGCAGTATTTACAATTTAGTATTTTTTTGTATCTGTGAACATACTAATCTGAAATAGTTGTTCAGGGATCTTCAAAAAATGTTCTAAAAAGAAATTATTTCACAAAATGAACTTAGTATTTTATTTCGGAAAATTCATGTTGCATCATCTAATGATAATAATGAATAGGAATTACTTATAACTCAGTATGATTCACCGCTTCAAACAAATCACACACAAAAACAGAAAGCACATTAAAACTTCCACATGAATATAAACTGAATCTGACATACTATGATCAAACATAACAAATTTTTAGACATAAATAATTCTAATTTACAACAACAAACATATTTCAAGATTTTTTTCCCCGTTAAATAATAGAACAATATGATACATTCTTTTCAATTTTAAAACATAACTACTTTACTAAACTTTACAATTAAAAATGATTGCAGTTTAACTTATTTTACATCTGACAAGTAGATTAACATTTGATGAGTTTCAGTCCTGAATAGAATGTTCAGAACAGTGATGAGAACATTTAATTACAAAATCAAGCTTTCATTCTGTTGAATCTGCAATTCAGCTGTCTTCTATAGGTGGTGGAACATTAGGCATGACCTTCAATGATCCTTGAGTTAAATAACCAGCAACACTTGGTGCACCTAACCAACAGAAAAAGAACAAATTAATCTGTTGCATGCTTTAAAATAAGTAATAATTTATTTAAAAAAATTATTGATAAATTTTAAACACTAGATTAAAAACAAAATCTTCATTTCATTAATTAAAATTTCAGATAAGTCCATTTTATTTAACTTATATATTTATATTTCCATTCCACAAAACTATAATCTTATGAATGAAGTATTACAACCATTTATATTTAAGTTTTCCATGGTACAAGATGTATTATGAAATACAGCAGACCCGCTAATCTGAACCCTGCTTGTCCAGATGGGATTAAAAAAAAAGCAAGATGTGCTACGAAAACAAGGCATGCTAACCTCCTGCTACTAAGCTGTTCTAATTGAGCTGTAGGAAAAGTTGTTAGTATTTATGAAGAAAAAAAAAACCTTTGATTTTTATAGTTTCACCCATCTGAAACTTGTATCGCATGCATTTTAAGGCAAATTCCGTTTAATTCGGACAGGGTCCAGTCCCTTCTAGTTTGAATTACTGGAAATCTACTGTAAATACATAGAATGAAATTTTTTTGACAATTTAATGCATTGCTGAATTTGAAGAAATGATCACGAGTGGTAGTAATGGCAGTTGATGAAGAATGGCGGTATTTTATAAAACAATACTGTTTTACAAACTATTTCATTTCTTTTGTAATTGAACAAAAAAAATTACCTGTAAGATAGCCACTTGTTTGAGTATCATTAATGAAAAGATCATGCTTTTGATTCTTATACTCAGCCCATACTTCAGATTTGTCTAACTGTTCAGTAATCTGAAAGTAAATAATCAAAAAATAACAGTTACCTTGCAATCATTTCAGAAGATAAATATTGAATTTCAAATGCTTATAAACACAGTTCATAACAGGAGAAAAATATGGAAATGCAGGAAAAAATAAACATTCTATACTTTTTTCTTAATGAAGAACCGTTTCAAAAATTCAAAAAGTGTTCTAAATAACGCTATGGAATTGTTTAGCCTTCAAAATCATTATCATATAATAAATATTCCAATTTCAAAAGGACATAACTGTAATCTTAGTGATAAAAAGCACCAAGGAAAGAAAGGCTAACTATGAAACAATATAGGATAATTAAAATGAAAGAAAAAAATGAATTAAATTGACAAGCAAACGTAAAGATATTGAAAACTTTTGTTATTATTTACCTGTTCTCCATGCTGCAGCGATAAGCACATAGCTTTCAAAGCTTGTACAATTTGAGCTTTAACTGCAGAAGTATTGCCTTCTAATTTCTTTTCTAACAGATCAAGTAAATATGGCACTAGTTTAGCTTCCAAAGCCTGAAACAGAGCAGAAAAAGTATTTTTTGAAATATAAGGAAAATTCCAAACGTTTTTGTGTAAAGGTTCACATCAAGAAGAAATATACAAATTGAAACAAAATATACAGACTTATAAATATAGATAAAATCATATAGATACAGCATAGAGATATTAAAATTCATTAAAAGTGAATAAAGATTTAAAACTATTCTTAAACTTTATTACCAGAAATGTATTTCCAGTATCAGCATTGCTTTCACATCACTTTATAATAATACCTCGGTCAATTTACTCTATAACTCTATAAAAGCACTGTTTTGGTAAATAAACAAAACATAATTAAAAATACTTAAGTATTATGGAATCTAATAAGATATATATGATTTCTAAATTAGGAACTGAATAAATTGAAATTTAATATTGCAACCTTCTTGTACCAGAGATTGCTTTTTCCAATTTAATAGAAATCTGTTGCAATAAACCGGTCTTAAATTTTAGAATCCTAATATTTCATAAATATTTCTGTTTTTGTTAATAACTCCACTATTTATTTAAAATTCAGTAATACTAATGTATTTTAAACAAAGATATTTTTATTCATCTGAAATAATATTTCTATTGTTATAAAATATGTATAAGACAGTTATTGACATACCTGTTGCATCAGATCTTCCGAACAATTATGAAAAGCATTATTCAGAGCTTCACAAGCTATTCCCACAAGATCACGTCTTCTTGTCATAGCTTTCATCATTGGATTGATAAAACTACTCTGGGATAGACATTTGATGCAGGCCTATAGAAAAATAAACATAACATTCATATAATATTTAAAAGATAACATTAATTTGGTCAAATTATTTAGGGATTATATGTATACAAAATAATAAGGCAACCGTTTTAGCAATTTCTTATGTAAAGGAACAGGGCATTTATTTTCACAAATTCATTTGCGAGTGTACGGTTATTACTCAAAAATGCACACTGACATTTAACTTTTTAATTAATTACATTACTTTATTAATATTCTGAAAGTGATAGAGCAGTTTAACTAATGATTTACATTTTTAAATTAATAAGAACTGTGAAACATTAGATCTTTTATATATACAATATTATGATCCCCTGTACCCAAAAAGTAACAATCTTAAAGCTTGAACGGTAACTTACTTCAGAGTTGGAAAGCTGTCTTACAATCTGAAGACAAGCGCCTGATATTGCATCATCTGGTCTAAGCATAACTTGCATAAGTCGAGTGATATGGCCCAAAGCAGGTACGTGGTCCAAAAGAGAAGGTTGTGCTGTTAACAGGCACACCAGAGCTTGCGTTAAAGTTTCAAGGAGTTCATTCTGTAGATATATAGAAAATAATGGAAAAATATAAATACAATGTCTTATTAGAGGGAGCAACACAATTAGGTAGAGGGCCTTATCGGGACTGTTATCCAAAAACATACAGAATTACAACTCTTAACACATAAGTTTAACATACACACCAAACTTTTTTCTGCAACCACAGAATTTTTCCTACTAAAAAAAGTGTTCCTAAAGCACCCCCTATATGTTCCTAATATCACCTATGTCTAAAGTGGATTGTTAAACATGAAAATTAAGGCACAACAATATTGGAAGTAATACAAGACAGCTTTTTTTTAGTACTTTTAGCAATATAGTTAAAAGTATTTTTTTAATACTTCTCTCCTAAATAAAACATTAAAATAAAAAAGAACTTAGGAGCACTGTCAGTTGATGCATTTTTTAAAGGTAATTTTTAAAAAAATATAGTGCCCCTCAAAGGGCTAGGGCAATAATGGGAATACCCAAGTGGGTGATAATGGGAAAACTCAAGTGGGCAATAATAGGAACAACCAAACCCTCAAATATGGTGGCATCCACCTTCAGAATCAAATAAAAAACCAAAAAGTAAACTACACTAAAATGTAGACAATTATAGTCACTATACTGCCTCAAATGGCATAACATTATGACTCGAACTTTACTGATTATACTAAAAGTAATAAAACATGATTATTAATTCATCTTACGCGAAAATCGGCAAAAATTCCCAGCAAAAAGAAAATCAACACAGGTTCAAACGGCTTCCTCACACAACTACTGAAGAAGGAGACTTTATAGTTCTGGTAGTGGCCACCATACACCACTTAAAACCGAAAAGAAACTGTGGTGGGCGATATTGGGAATGTAGGCGATATTTGGCTGCCTTACCTTACATCTTTTACAATCTCAGAAAACATAACTGGTTTAACAGAAATATCTACCATTATTAAATCTTCTTTATTCCGCTCCTTTTCAAATAGAGATTAGAAACTAGTTAACTAAACAGAATTGATTTAACTTTAGTTGACTGTATTTTAAATAAGAAATGATGAAAAATAATAAATGAGAAGTAATAGATAAGAAGTGTAATAGAAAGAAAGGGAAATTATAAAAAGGAATTACAAAATTCTTCAGATTATGATGATATAACTTTAATAAATTTCCAGCAGAGAGATTCATTTATACAGACCAAAATTGACTTATTTTGAACTTCATAATCTTTTTAAAAGGTGTATGGAGATACTTTATATTGTTGGGGGGGGATTCGGATTTCCTTCGGTTTAGAAGATTAAGTGATGTTCATTTATACAAACTTTTATTTAAATGAATCGCCAAGTTAGAAAATGGTACAAATTTCAATAATATCCCTTTAAGACCGGACATATTTTTGGAACCAATGGATTAAATGCCGACTACAACTCAAAAATGGATGGTATCTGCCATCAGATGAGAAAAAGAGATCTGTAGAGATTCTGGAACCAAAAAAAACAAAAAAACAATTCTTTTGGCATTTACTGCATACAATTAACCAGGAAGCAGAAATATAAGCTAATATCTAACTGACATGATCGTAAGGGGTCAGTCTTAAAGGGATATAGCATTTAACATAACTTTCAATCACACCTCATATTGAAAAATATTAGCTTTAAAACTTACATTCACATTATCCTTAGACATCACAGCATTTATTTTATCTAGTAATTCTGTTAGGAATTCCTTTGGTTTTCGAAGAACCCATGTTGGATTTTGAATGAAAAGCCGTAAATAAACCCCTGCTACAATCGTTTCCTGATTTTCTGGAAGACTTAAGCATGGTTCATTTGGAGGCTGTAAAAATAAATGAATATTGGAATTATATCACATATTTCTAATGGCAGATTCCATGGTCAATTATTTGAAAATGCCAATTCATACAAAAAAAAGTGAATTCTTCTGAAATGATCATATAAAATTTTGAAAACAAAAAAAAGATAGGTATGAAAACAAAAGTACAATACATAAATGAATGTACTTGCCTTAAATTTTATTACACTTATGGCAGGAATATATAACTAATTTTATAATAAATAGAATAAAATTGGTGTTTATTATTGAAAACTTTTATATTTTAACAAGTACTATAAAAAAAGTCTTTAAGAAATAATTCAGGGAAATAATAAACATTATACTGTCACTTTATGAGATTAACTTCCTAATTTTACAGTTTCGATTTTCTTGATAAAATTATGCATAATAATAAATACATTGTCAATACACATTCTTTACAATTTAATATAAATAGTATACGTTAGAATACGAGCAAAATGCTCAATTTGACAAAAACTTCAAATTCACTTTTAATTTTAAAAATATCCATGAAGAGAAAAAGTTTTACATAGAAAAAAACAAAATAATACTGCTTTCACAAAATTTCATTGGAAAATTTAAAAAAATTAACTCACCTTCCACTGAACTTGAGGATCATCTTTCTGTATTTTATAATGCCTAGGGAAAAGACATGTGAAATTTGAATTCATTAATATTTAAAGGGAAAATGACACTCATACTTTTAACCTAGCCAAGAAATTATAATAAAAGATAAAACAAAATTCAAGCAATCCCACTTTAATAATCTTTATCGTAAATAATAAAAGCAAATTTGCTAACTACATAGGGTTAAGGATTAGAATATTTATTTTAAAATGACTACCAGTTTCAGGAAAAGTCCAAATTATATAATTCTAAAATATATATTTCTCTTTGAAGTAAAAAAAATTAATACATAATAAAACAATATAATATAAAGTCAGTGGTGTAGCAACTGGGGACAAGGGGGGTATACATGCCCCGGGCACCAGTCTTAGGGGGTGCCATGGAGTCAAAACATTACTGTATTTATGTAACTTTTTAAAACAAAATATGTCAAGGGAATATAAAAATACCATTCTCCGGATACTATTTATGCATGCTAAATGACGAGTGGTGTAAAAAAAATATTTTCTTCTGGTGCTTATTTCCCTTTTCTACACCACTGGCCATGGTGACAAAATGTTAGTAGGTGTATGTGATTTTTAAAAGCTAAAATACTATCAGGGGGCAAAAAATGCCATGTCCAGGGAAAAGCTAAACTTCTTTCTAAACTGTTAAACTACACGCTAAACTGCTAATGATGAATGGCGGGGCAAAAAAATCATATTTTGACCCGAGTGCCACTTACCCTTGCTATGCCACTGTATAAAGTTAAAATATAATAATTATATGATAATAATAAATATCCAAAATTATGTACTATGAAGTATTTCAGCATGTAAATGTAAAGAAAAAAAGATTGCTAACACATTAGAGTATTCATTGGATAATTAATCTTAGCATCACAAAAAATATATAATGAAATTTTGAAAATATTCATAAATATTTACTTCTTTTATATTTAAAACCCCACACCGGTCCAGCCTACCCAAAAGGGTGAAAGGCCTTTAGTAGACTGGTGGGGAATATATATACTTTAATTCCATTTAAACCTTATTTTTGCATCAATTAATTATATTGAAAATCATTTTATATGTATTGCAAACTGCTGATGGTACAAGATCCATGTACTGTTAAGTTCTTACTATGGTACTGATGATAACTTTTACAGAGATCTTCAGCCACAGTTCAATGTTTAGTGAATGATTTGACAATATTTCCAGTTTCTCCTAAAATCTGGTAGCAAAATACTTATCTAAAAGCCCTGAGCAACAAATCAATGACCCAAAATTTTCTGCAGTTAAGTGCTTCTGCACAAAGGAAGGAATGGAGATACAAGCTTTCTATATTGAAAAGATATTTTTTAAAAATGTCCAGACATCTTCTGAAATGAGTTGTACACTTAAATTGGACTAATAACATTTGAAAAATGCTTGGAAAATTCTAAATGCTAAGTTATGTCAGTTCTTTTAAATATCTACACCTTTATATTTTTAAAATGGTCCACTGCCGTGTTGAAGTCGGATAAACTGGAACCCCCCAAGACAGTTTACAGAACAATGTAATACATACTGAATATGAAGCCGTAATACAATAAGTAACATAAATGCAATTTTAGCATACACATATTAAATATGTTATCATTATTTTGTTTTAAGTCATATTTATATTTTTATGGACAACATTTTAGAAAATGTTGTCCATAAAGAATAAAAATTTTGTTTCCTTTTTAGGCCAAATTTCTTCTAGGATATGACCAGGAATTTCTTTATTCCTATT
Organism: Araneus ventricosus; assembly: GCA_013235015.1. Classification (NCBI taxonomy): domain Eukaryota; kingdom Metazoa; phylum Arthropoda; class Arachnida; order Araneae; family Araneidae; genus Araneus; species Araneus ventricosus. Next base: position 263,882 of record BGPR01001073.1, on the reverse strand, counting down.
TCTTTATTACTTTCTAGAATTTCTACCAGAATTTTAGAAATATTCAGAAAATTGATGCAGAAATTATTATAGATCAATTAGGATAAACATAGAATATGATATGAAACTTACTCATTTCCTAATTTTTGTACAACAGAACACAAATTTTCACGGGATTCATCATTCCAAATCAGTTCTGGATTTTCTTGACATCCTATATAATTAAGTTTACATTTATCAATTTCTTAAGTAAAGCAAGTTTGACAAAAAGATTAAAAAAAAAAAGAAAAGAAACAGTTTATAACAAACCTTCAAACATATGTACAGCAGTTTCAGGGGAATCTTTCATGGCATCAAGAAATAAGGTAGGTAAAAATTTAGACAAAGTAATGCGCAATTTTGGTCCAATCAATTTATCTGAAGTCATTTTTCCTAATAAACCTGCAGTTAACTCTCGAATAGTAGGATTTGTGGCATTGCAAAATAAATCTAAAAGGTATATCACAGCACCTGTTAAAGAAAAAGGACAATGTAAATATAAATCAAAGAGCATGAGTAAACATTTAAATATTTTCATTGAAAGATATTTAAAATACATCTATTACAAAAAAAAAAAAAATCTAAAATATGAAAGAATAAATCTCGGCATATCCATTAGTTCAAGTATGTCTAAAATGCGAAGTTAAGTTTTAGTTTTTTCTAGAAAATTTTGTTCAGTTCACAATTTTAATTAGATTATTTTAAAACTAACACATCAATACATTTTCATGTTTCGAGTGTTTCAAAAATATCAATATATAAAAAATATATAGCAGAAATAATCATTTATTTCTATTGCAGTTTCAAAAGAAAATGAATATCAGTTAAAAAATATTGGCTACGAGTTTTAGAATACATAAATACAATAAATAGATATAACAAAATAACTCTAATTAAAAATCTTTTAATGATCTATACTATTTATGCAAACATTAATTGCTCTTTAAAAATGTGAGTATATTAAATTGCAAGTAATAATTTCATAAGCAGAAAACTATTTCTGTAATGTAATCAAGGATATGAAATATTAAGGATTATAATAATTTAATGAAAGTTTGAGTACATTTAAAGGAAAAATAGATTTTTAATAAATGTAGATTACTTTTCAACCAATAACAATCATAATCAACAAAAAGTGTAGATTATTTTACTTTTTAATAATTTCACAACTTTAGTATTCTAAACTTTTCTTTTGAAATCACTTAAAAAATGTCTTGAAAGAAAATTGCATGGGAATACACTAGAATAAAAATATAAAATACTTGAATGAATATAAATTATTTAATAAACATAATTTACCTTTAGTATTAGCATCTTTGACTAGCTTGCCATTTGACATTAATGGTAAAAGTGTTTCCAATACTGTAGTTTGACCTGTTTAAAAAATTTATCTACATTAAAAAAAAAACACTTATGAAATACTGAATTAAAAAGTACAATAATTCGAATGCATCTGAAATATAACAACAAATCATTTCTCTTCAGTGCAGTTATGGACAATATTAAAATTTTATTGAAAACTGCTCAAATATGTTTAAAAAGGCAGTATGATGCATGTAACAAAAAAAAAAAAAGCTCCTTTAGTGCAACATTTTAGAAATTTTAAGATTGATTAATAAACTTAAAAAATAAAAAGATTATGTGGCTCATACAATTCGAAGTGTATATATTTGTATAAAAAGTATTAATCAATGATATAAACTATAGTTACAAAAAATAAAAGCAGTTGTTTCTATTTACATTTTAATCTGTAATTGTACCAAATGTACAATTGCACATTTTTAATATATAACTCCAAATGGAAAGAATTAATACAAAATCTATCACATCTGCTAGTCTGCACAGTCCAACTTACTAGCTGAGTTCTTGAAAGAGTGAAGAACAAGTAACAGGTAAACAAGGACATCACTGGCAGCAATATCATTTACACATTCTTGATTACTTGTCACTCCAGCTATAACCTACAGAGATAATAAAGAGAGTTAAAAGTCCCAATAGAAGTTAAAGCACTGACTATCATTATTTTAATCAACCTGTATATTCAGTGGTTATCTTCACACTTAATTAGTGAAAATAAAATCACTGAATGAGTCTGAATTTCAGAAAATTTGAATGTTATTTAAGAATAAAATTGGACCTTAAAAACAGTAAATTTCAAATTATGAAGAATCCAAATGACTTTGTTTCACATTCCAATAAAACGACTTATTTAAACAACAATAATTTGTAATTTCAAAAACTAAAAGATGTTACAGAAAAGGAAATATTAAAGCCAATATTTGAAAAATTAATTCCTCCTGTGTGAAACTTTTTTTCATGCATAAAGGCTATTAAAAGTAAGTATGTTACTAGTTAAAATATAACTCTTACGATGGTATATGGGGCATATATTTTTATGTTTAACAACACTTCCAATATTAAAAATTCAAGAAAACAATATCATAAAAAAATTTCAAAGGACTTCCATAAAAATACACATAAACACTCACATCAATTGCAAGAGCTTGAACTCTTGGACAATCATCTAACCTAAGAAGACTGAAAAGAAGCTTAAAATGACCAATACATTGCATTTCCACACCTGTAACAAAATGTACAAATAAAAACATTATATTGAAGATATTACATGATAAGATGGCATACGACAGAAATTTTAGGTCTAGAAGATGCAGGAAGAAAACTAAAAGATTTACATTAATAAAAATGAATGCATTTACTGAACTGTCTTTTAAGTAATAAGTTATAGTGACTTAATTTCATGCATTGTGGTGGTTCTAATCCCACTATGTATCTGGTCAAATCCATGAGTCAAAAACTCATGACAAAGGGAATGTGTGGCATCTTCTGTTGGTTAAAGCAACACAGAGCACCTGAGGTAGAAGTATGATTTAGATCCAATATATGGAGGGGTGGGGGAGGGGAGTTGTGTTCCTGGAAGACTATCAGGGGAAAGGCCTTCATTTGTGTTTAGCTTGGAGGAAAACTTCCAGCAGGCAGAATGACCACAGTGAGTAATTCATTGCAAAAACACATATCAATCAACCAGTTTTTAAACAATGCTGGTTAAGAGCACGGTCGAAGGATAGAACCCAGAGTTCTATCCCTCGACTCGTATTCATGTTCTTCAGCACTTCACCATTAAATCCCATTACCATTAAATTTTATATAAAGACTAATGAAATGAATTTCTAATTTGGTTTCTATAAATTGACTTCACAATAATAGCTTTAAAAATGATGTGAATTGATTAAAATGTACACAAGAGAATTATTATGATAAATTAACTTTTTTATTTAGATATATGAGTAAGTCAACTTATAAGTTTGCACATGCAGATGATTTCTTCTGATGATAAAGAATGTTGAGAGAAACTAATATAAATACTTTTACAGAATTCAAGTTTGATGGATAATTACATATCAGCCAAGCGAAGACAAAATCTGAATTAATATTTTAAGTTTCTATATTGCTGTCATTCAGACAAAAGTCACCAAGTGCAAAACTATAGTTTTGAGATGTGGTCAAATTAAACCTGATTAATTTTGAGTCGTTATATAAATAGTAAAAATTATTTTACAGTTTCTTGCTCCTACGGTTGACCTACTGATGTTTAGATAACAGGTTCCTAACACGAAATAATTAATTGCAAATTCTAATTGACTGTAGTAGTGCGTCAAAAAGTTTTTGTGCACTTCTGCCTGAATGATGATGATATATTGGAACAAAACTGTAATTTATTTAAAATTTAAAAAGAAAATCATAAAAATGCAGTGTGCAGTTTACAAAATAATAAGATATGTAAGTAAATAATTCATAAAATATAAATTAATGTATGGCAATTATTACAGTTGTTGAAGAATCAAGTTAAAAAAAAGTAATTGAATTAGAAAACTCAATATTACAACATGCATATAAATAAGTTATCAAAAAAATTTTGTCAAAATAATTTCAATTAGAAAGACTAAATTAAAAAGATTAAATTTTCAGCCAATCATATTTACCAGGATTATTTTTTACAACATTGCGAAGAGCTTCCAAAGCCATTTCTACACTTTTCAAGCGTGTCTGATTAGTTTCTTGTTTTACACCAGATGACTGTAATGCCATGAGAGAGTACAAGTATTGGGCTTGAGAGCTCAAGTAATCTAAGAGTTCCAATGTAAAATGCTTGGGATTCTAGAATGCAAAAGATAACATGCATTAGTAAAACCTGAAATTAAAAAATGGCAAATAAATAACTTAGAAACAGGCAGTGCTGCAGAAGATATTAAAAGCACATTTTCAATTTTATGAAGCCCAAATTCTTACATTTAATATCAGGTATCACATTTTCTGTATTCTAACAGTATTAAATGAGTACAATTTAACTGCTTAAGGACCGAGTTATTTTGTAACATACGGTATTTCGGACGAGTTAACTCAAGATAAAGCCTTTAGTGGTTAATAACTGTTCTTGAGTTAAGAATATTAAAGCAGGAGTGCTGATCTAAAAATGTTCTTCAAAATATGCTTGCTTTTCTGTCTGAAAAACAATTATCTTTTATCTCAATAATTGATTTAAAATGACAGAAATAAAAAAAAATTGAAGGGAGGCTGTCTCTGCGAAACAGCTGCTGGGATTGGGGGTGTGGACCTACTTACCTTACTCGACTGTGACTAAAGCTGTTCTATGTGACTTTGACCTATGACCTTTCTCTGTGAAATGAAACTAAAACCAACCCAACTCAATTAAATCAATGGAAAGGACAGCTCAATTAAATCAACAATTGTTAATAAAAATTAATTAAGGACAATTAATTAATCGATCACTCAACTATGACTAAAGTAGCTCAATGTGACTTTGATCAATGCTCTATGACCTTTCTCTGTTAAATGAATTAATCTGAAATGAATTAATTATTAATCTGTTAAAATCCAGTTAATATACCGATCACAACCAATGCGTGCGTGCACATCGGTCACTGTGACGTCATCAAAATTCTTTGTGATTTTCACCAACTTTGCAGCTTGACTGTGACTAAACCACAACACAAATTCTAAAATTATTTTTACAATCCTCAATGTCTACCTTTCTCTGTTAAATGAAACTAAAATAAACTATGTTATTTGGTTGCGGAGCTATAAGCATTTAACTTTAAAAATTCGACGTAATTCAACAATTCTTGAGTAATATTTAACATGAACCTCAGATCAATGAATGAATTGTCTTAGTCTGCATGCGCAAGCATTGGTCGCTGTGCCGTCATCAAAATTTTTAGTGATTTTCACCAACTTTGAAGCTCGACTGCGACTAAACCGTAATTCCAAATTATAAAATTCTTTTTGTAATCTGCAATGTCAACCTTTCTCTGTTAAATGAAACTAAAACCAACTCTCTATGTTATTTGGTTGCAGAAATATAGGCGTTTAAAAATACAATGAAAAACGTCATAATTTTTTCCTTTCCCAACACACCATTAGACCACTATGGAGTTTTAAGTAGGAAGTATATTGTTTTCAAAAATATTACAGTAAAACGATTTCAAAGTAAAACAAAGAAAAGTGTTTAGATCAGGAGAAACAGAGATGAGAAGAGAAGAGTGCCGATTTCTTATTTCCCCCTATGATTGGAGCACTGCAGTCCCACTAAAGTCATAAAAAATGTCATTTTTCTGTTTTAACAAATCAAACTGTACGCATGTTTTGCCATGAATATTAAGCAATTTTCAGCACAAATTTAAACTATTTTGTGCTGCAAAGAGAAACAATTTTAAGGGCTCTGACAACTTCAGATGAAATTTCATGGTAGAACAATAAGTTTTCACAACCAAGTTGTGATTATAGGATATGATTAACAAATAAATTTTAGATTTAATAATGTATCATCGAAATATCAGTACGAAAAAATTGTAAATGTTATGAAAAATGAAAATATACATAGATTATTGCATGTGTGCAGAAGCTCTGTAGCTTCAAAGGACAAAACATCACTGTGTATCAACCATTATTTATTAAAAGTCAATTTCTACATCAACATATATGTGAAGTATTTTTTAATCTTACTTACCTCTAATGGAAATGTGGCTTGTTCGTTATATACACGTACAAAGATTCCACCAATAATAAGTTCAGAAGCATGTGCAGTAAATTTAAAGTCACTGCCATAGGAAGGATCACATTCACCCTGGTAAGAATGAAATTAAAAATATGAAGTTCAACTATTGGAATGTATTTTTTAAAAAATTAAGAACTAAAACAAATATACTTACAGATCTTATTTTGTCCCTGCGCTGTGTTTTTAAATATTCAGTTAATTCAGCACGTGTTGCATTGTCCCAAATAAGATATGGATTTTCTGTGTTGCTATTCAATATTTTCAAAATCTGGAAATATACATATCAGTGATATTATGTTATATTTATTTTTAACGGTGTGCTTTATAAATTTATGCAACTAAGATACAGTTTTTAAAACATTTTTCTAAAAAAGATTTCTATTTCAAGGTCAAAACTAGATATTAAATAAAACCACTTTATTAAAGGAGCTATCTTAGCTAAAAAGTTCTTGCGATAATTTGAAATCCTCTTGCAAGATGGCAACAGGATAGAACCCATACTTAACACATTTAATTCAGTATACAAATTAGACACAAATTCAGAAGAAAAATGTATCTGTAAAGTATGTTTGTAAGTAATGAGAAACAAGTCGGTTTATCCATTTTCTGACAGCTAAGTGTTACCCAATACTAATAGGAAATAAGCATGCATGTAAAATACAGTGAAACCTCGCATAATAAACACCTCTCATAATGAGTAATTTGGATAACGAGCAAAATAAATCCTTCCAGAATTTATTTTGCTCGTTAGAACTTCCAAGATAAGTGGAAAAAATGACTCGCTTAATGAGCGACATTTCGCATAATGAGAGATGATGAGAGAGAGGAAGTCCCGGATTGAGCACTTACTACATCAGTCCTTGAGTTAGCACTCATTCCGCTAGCATCTTAGTGTAGCTTATGATCACTTGTGTTCAGACATACTATTTGTGATATTTTTGTGAAAAATCTAATAAAATAACCCTTTCAAAAGTGACCCGAAAAAAAGACCAAGAACACAGCTATAAGAAAAGAAAAATAACCATAGAAATGCAACGTAAAATCATTGAGAAGCAACATTGAGGTGTGAGCATGCTGATAAAGTAAGTGCATACAATCGGTCTATATCAACAATTTGCACTATCCTCAAAAATGATTGAGGAGAAAGATGCGTCAAAGGGCATGACAAGAATGTCTACGCAATGGTTACATGAAAAATGATTTAGGTTTCATAAATAACAAACGATTTAAATTTTTTAAATTTTCTGCAAATCGAAACTGCATTCCTTGTTGTTTCATTCCGCAATAGAAAAAGAGATGCAGATGATTCACACTCCTTAAAAATGTGTAATTTTCTTTGAATAAACGAAATACCTAAAATGTTTTAGTATTTTTTCGGCAAGAAACACATTATTGTATTTTACATTAATTTATATGGGAAAAACTATTTTGCTTAATGAGTGTTTCGCATTACAAGTAAGCTTCTGGAACGAATTATGCTTGTTAAGTGAGGTTTCACTGTATTTACGCAGGGGAACATACAATAGTATGAAAAAGACACAAATTTATGACATCCACATTTATAGTTATTTAGCATTTATGGCTGTTTTGAAGCTATGGAGGACTATTAAAAATACACCTTGTAAGGTTGAACATTAGATTACATCTGATTTAATAACCCACATTCCAAGTTTTTACACCTCAAATGGAAGGCACTAAATTTATATTTAGAATTTGCATACATCACAATGGATGTTCAGTTGAATAGAGAATTCAAATTCGAGATCTATTGAGCTTGAACTTAAGATTTTATTACTAAACGACAACTGCCCAACCAATCAACTATATGATGGGGATTTTTTTTCCTTAAAATGATGATAATTCAAGATAACTTACCTCAGCTGCCTCAGAACGGCTCAACTGAGTAACTAAATAAGGTGTTAAAAGAGCAGTCAAAGACATATTCACAGCATCGTTCTTTGGAGTTTCATCATCCCCTGTGCCATAACCACCTAATCTGCTTAATGCACGTAAACTTAATTTAGCAAGTTGATTTGCAATTTCCTATAAGAAAAGTTTATATATTAGGTATCATTTGTTTGGAAAATGTAATATTTATATTTTTACTTGCACATTCACAGAAATGCATATCTTAGAAGTTGCCCTTATTGTGTCACCGTTGCGATTTTCTTAATATGAAAGATAAACAATTAAAAAACCCTATTTGTTCAAATTGTATAAGCACTATACAAAAAATGAGCAATCTCCAACATCCTTAAGAAAGACTAACAAGTTCAGATGATTCTATCTGCAGTAAGGAGAGACAGTTAGTGGGCTTCATGCATTCAGCTTTCTCACAAACATGACTTGAGCAAATCTCCCATTCTCAGTAGAAATGTCTCACATGTGTACAAATGAAATGAGGGTTTTGCTAAATGTCAGTAGACACATAGGTGTGGACACATTTTTTTAACATTCCTTTCAATGCGAGTATTTGAAAAACTACAAACTAATGTTACTTATTGGGACCCACTTGAACAGCATACTATGCCAACACGTTGTTTGAGAAATAACCTGGCTTAAATATGACATCATATTTTAGGATATCCATGAAAATAGTAAGGTTGTTGCATACATCTGGAAGACACCAGTCAATAGATGTTAGTGTCAATGAATTTGTTTAGTAAATTTAAAGACAAATTAAACATTTGACTACTTACCTGTTTGTTTGATTCTCCATCCCTCTGTACACCACCTTCTTCGAGCGTATAATCATAGTTAAATAAGAAAATAAGCAGATGGAACAAAACCCCAGCTTGGTACAAATGAGTCTGAAGTGCATCATTGATGGCTAGAGCACTTACACATTCCACAACCACTGTGCATAGTTTTGTTAAGTGCTGCACAAAATAACATCTTTATTAATAAGCAAGAAAGGAAGAAAACCATAACATAATCACAGAAATTTTGTTAAAAGATACGGAATTATAAAATGAAAGATAAACAAAATTTCATTCAGATATGAATTTACAATAATTGATGGATAAGAGTAATATTAAATGACAGATATTATATTGCAACAATATTATAAAAAAGCAAATACAGTAAAACCCTGGTTAACTGAAACCTGGGTCATCCAAAATGTCTATGAAATAGCAAATCCAAAAAACATGTACTGTACTGCATAGAAATAATCGTCAAGGTGAAACTTTTTTTTACAACAATATCCCCACTTTTTTCTTTTAAGCCTCTCTAAGAAGGTCGGTGATTCATTTTAGAATACTAAAAATAATGGGTATTAGTAATATTAATTACAATACTGTTTACCAGTGCCTGGTGCACTGCACCTCAACTCACCAGTGCAAATGTTGTGCCTGAGGAAGGGTTAATTTTAATAAAGAACATAAGTGCAACCTACAAAGAGAGTTTTTAGAATTCGTTTTACATTCAAAACATTTCAAAATTACATATGTGCCAACATTGGAAAGGTGGGTGTCCGTAGCAAAAAGTCTATCAGTGTTGTAGACACTCGAGCGTACACATATGGAAACAGACTTGTGTCAAAATTTTGAATTTATGATCATTTTTATATTTCCTCATATTTTAAGTTTGTCACATATTTCAATTTTTAAAAAAAATATCTTATCTGGATAAATAATACAAGAAATATATATATCACTATTATTAGAAGAATTAGAAATAATTATATGACATTTTCAAACATGAAATGTAGGGGAAAAAAATCTGGATCATCATGTCATCAAGGAATACAATTAAAATGACTGTTAGCAAGGCGGAAAAAGCTCGTTTCTGTAGAAATTTTAATCCTGACCACAGTTTGTGGAAATGTTCGATAAGATTCGTAGTAACTATGAAGAATCCGTAGCAGTTGGCATGTATGAAATTACATACGGTAATTAGAAACAAAATAGTAATAGAGGTTCACAGCTTAACAGAAAAAATCATTATCCGAAAAAGCTTCACTCCCTCTTTAGTTCGCTTAACAGGGGGTATTAAATAAGCATCAAATGATCAAGGCAGCTATTAAGGAAAAACAATTTGCTTTAAAATAAAAATCTGAAATGCAAACCAACTCAACTTTTGATACATTATTTTGGGTAGAAGGAGGTAAAAAGTTAAAAACATTTTACAGCTTGTGAATGTTTATAGAATGAACTTAAAACAAAAGAATTTTCAACATGCATTAAAGTTGAATAAAAGAAAATGTTTCTGAACTAAAAAAATACTTAAAGGAGTTAAGTAGCTTTTTTAAGTTACTAACTATCAATAAATATTAATTATCTTAATATCAAGATAATTAAAAAATTAAACAAAAATATTTGGTTATATGTCTTCAAATAAAAAATAAATAAATAAAAATAAAATAAAAAAGAACTTCCAAAGGAACTGTAAAAGAATGTACAAAACTATAAAATATTAATCTACAGATACTTTAAACAAAACAATAATAAAAAAAAATCTTACATTAAAGTATAAGATTCGGCATAAATCTCTAATCATATCTGGCATTTCTATCATACGCTCTCGGCAGCCTCTGAACTGAGCGGCAACAGCAAAACAGCGTGATATGTGAATACACACTTGAACTGAAAGATCTTCAGTTTTAGATGACTTGCTTAATACGCCAACACAACGAGAAAATGCTTCTTGTAGAGCCTACAAATATAATAAAGCAGCAAAATAAGAAAAGATATTTTTAATATTTATAAATGCAAATTCTATAAATATTTATAGATTTCATAAAATCTATAAAGATACAAAAAAAGGTTGATTTTTGAGATATATAAATAAAACAGTACAATAACCAACAGTGGTGGCAAAAATTTATAAACACCTGAAAGTACTCCAGAGTATAAGGGGTAGACAACAAAATTTAAAAATTTAGTTACAAAATTAGCTAGTTTTTCTGGACACTAGTGGTTGTTGTTCTATATAATTCTTAGTTTTAGGCAGCTAAATCGGAATAAAAACCTAATTTTTTTTTTCTGCTAAAAGTTTGTGTATGCGAGTGTGTGTGGGGGGTGAATGCCCCCCCTGAGCCACTGCCAACTAAAAAAATAATTGCTTGAGAAACCATATTAACTAAGCTGACTAGGATATAAATTATTTTGAAAAATTTAAGTTCTTGGTTCAACAAAAATTTATTAGACCCTGAGAATCCACTGCAGAATAAAAATTCAAACTTTTTAGAAGAGTTTTCACATTTAACAGAATCATGTATTTACTAAATATATGCAGATCAATGATTTAGATGACTAGAGCCACACAAAAAGGTGGCGATAGTTCATATATACCATGCAATCTACTTACAATTGGCATTCTTAAGCCTTAGCTGAATCTTCTGAATGATAAGAAATTTAAATATTTTTCAGACAGAAACAAATGACATCAATAAATGACAACAAAATGAAGTCATTTAATAATGCATAACTGGAATTTACGAATACATAAAAATCATTTTTATTTATAACTGGATAGAATTTTAAATAATGAAGTATTTTTCCTTCATTAAGATGGTAAATATGATATTTCAAAGCTATATTTCATTCAGGCTGGGTTCTGTTGAATAATGTTACAGCTATTTATTTTGAATAAATCAAACAGCGTGGTTTCAAAATGAAGCATTTTGTATGTCAAACAATATCTACAAAAAATATCTTTGACATAATGTACTTGAAAAAATGAAGGATTCTGTGGTATCAGACAATTGTAACTATATATCTGCTTTTTTAGACAGTGTTACCTAACATTAAGACAATAATTTATTCCTCAAACCATAAAAATATAGTTTAAATATCAATAATTTGTAATCAATTGTATCTGATAAAGTATCACATTCAAGAATTTACTTTTGCGGTTATTTGACACAGCTAAAAATTGTTCCATCATGAAATGTTGAAACCATTGCCACATTACAACTACAAAATGTAACAATAAATCATTTTCAGATTTATTGCGGTTTTCAATACAAAGTTATTACGTAGGTATGAAATATTTGATTACAAAAGCTGATCATAAAAACAGAAAGAGAGGACTGTGAATACACAAAATGTGCATTGATCCCACATTCATTCAGAAAATAAAAAGCAATAAATTTTTTAAATAGTCAGAAAGAAAAAAAAACCAATAATATTCAAAATTTTGCATTCAGAAACTCTTAATGGCAAATCAATTCATGACAGATTTATGGCAAAATACTGAATAACAAGATAAAAACTAGTTGAAAACTGCTAAATTTTTATACTAACTTCTAAGCCTCCCTCTCTACGAAGTTCTTCAGCATTTAATGCTGAACAATTAACGGTATGATATGCAGTTTCTGCTGCAGCAGCAAGGAGAGGTGCCGATTTGGAGAACAACTGAGAATCATTAGTTTCCATTCGAATAGTTTTCACTAACATTGGGTAGCCAGAGTACTTATAAGGATGTAATTCTAAAATAAAATATATATATATTTATTAGGCACAAAAAGTAAACATATTTCATTACCTGATTAAATATTTTGATAAAATATTTTATTCAATTTAAATAAATAAAATTTAAGCTTCAATTACACGTTTGAAAAGAAACATCTCTTTGAATGAACAGAAAATATTACACTTTTATTATTTTTTTTTAATGAGATGGTTAATGTAGTATGTTAGTCTTCATATGTAAGAATGCCATCAAGAAGATAATATTTTGAGATCAAAAGACAGTTCTTAAAAACTTTTTCAGAATTATAGATTTTTCATTTGGAGATTGCTTTAAGCCATTAACAATCATATCAACTGGATAATACAAATTTAGTACGGGCAACTTTTAAAATTTCAAATCTTTTTCTAAAAACACAAACAAAATATTTTAATGCATCTTCTAATATACTTTTTATATTTTGCTGTCAAATACTGTTTAACAATCAAATCTAGAATTTTTTTTCCTCCTAACATACAGTCTTTAATTTATAGTGGTTGCCTCCTAAGTAGTTTTTCTGGCACTCAAATCCTTTTCTTTTAAATAACCAAGTATAATATTTAGTAAGATTCAAACTAAAATTCTAGATTTTCAAAAATTCAGTATTTTTAGGTATGCAATTTTTGTAAAAAAAAAAAAAAAAATTAAAAAGTTAATACCTTCTTTATGACGACTAAAAAGAATAGTTTGAGCTTTGAGTATCAACACCACATTGTGTGGATCAGGACCTTCACATTGTCGAGATGATTTACTACACAGAAATTCATATGCTTTGTTCACATTTTCAAATATTTCCTGCAATCAGAAAAAAATGCTTAATGAGCAAAATAAAGAACCAAAAACTTTCACTCCCAAGTTCAACTGTGTTATTCAGGATTTTTAATAAAATGTAACTTATTCATTCTAAATGTATTTATACATTTGATTAAGAAAATATCTTCCTAATGAAATACACTATTTTTTATAATTTTATATCATTTCAACACAGACCAAAAATTATCACTTACATTTACTCTTTCTTTTAAACAAGGGGAAATAAAACACTGTTTGAATATAAGTAATGTAAAAAACATACAAAATTTAACGTAAAAAATGGTAACAGGTTCAATTCAAAAAATGATACCGAAAAGTAAAATCAATGTAAAATTTGGACAAAGGACAGTTTAGTTTGAATGTCCAATAGACACCGGACCACTACTGGACAAAGGACAATAGTCCTAAAAAATTGCCAAAGTTTTAAAAAAATAGGGTTAAAAGAACTCATAATTTACAATCTCTTGTAGGTGTTAAAATTTTCCTTTTGGGGCTATGATTAGGAGAGACTTTTATATTTTCGATTGGAAGAAAACTTTATGGAATGTGTCATACACATCTCCAAATACTTCAGTAATTATTGAAATATTTGGTCATCATAAATGTCATCATCTGTATATCACCATTGCTTGAAGTTACCAAAGCATTCAGAAGCATGGTTTCACAATCAAATTCAGTGGAATGGTGGTTTTTCTTTCTAATAATTGGATTAGTTTTGGGAAAAATTTTTCTGCTTTTGCATATCTTCCTTTTTTGGAAGTGAATTCAGGTAGGTTCAATTGATTTTCAAAAGATGTTGTATTATAAGCAAAACAGGCTAATTAATTATTCTAAATGATTGTGAATGATTCAAACCGGACTTAACAGTTGAAGGCAATTTGATATTATGATTAGAATTGGTTTCATTATTTGTTGAAAGTCTTAAATTAGATGCATTATTAATCTGCATCGAGAAAGCTGAAATTTTTAAAAGCTGCAAGTAAAATACATTTTCCTTCCAAACAAAAAGAAAATCAAAGCTCATATGTTCCAAATTATGAACAAATTAGCTTGAACAAAAAATTCAACAAGTGAAAAAGGCATTTTAGATTTAAAAATTATGCATTCCAATAGAAAGAGGAAAATAAATAAACAAATAAGAAGTTGGAATCTAAAGATTATGGTGAGGTATACACATTTACTTTATTAATTAGTTTTTCTTATAGATATTCGACGAGCAACAAAAATTAAGTACTTCATAATTCTCTTCAGTCTAAGTTCTTTTTTTAGTTTGATTTTGTTAGATTAATTCTCTGTTTTGAAGCTATATGATGCTTACTTTTGGATGGATTCTTAAATTCTTAGATTGCAAGAACTGCAACTGAGACAGCACCCCACTTCAAGCTTCCACACCACACCAACATAAGAATAATTTATCTATAATAGATTTAACATGCATCAGACTCAAATGCATGATGAATCTTTGTTAGAATCACATCTGGAACCTGTGAACTTCTACCCATGAAGCCACTCTTTTAAAACTCCAGAAAATCTTCAAAAGAGCAAATACATCACTTGCTTACTAATAAAAAAATAAGGATACATACTACCAGATTTGAAGGAGTTAAACATGTCTCTTGTCTGTGTTAATTACAGTAACAGTTATTCAGAATTCATTAATTCTTATTTCACCAAATATTCTAATATTTAAATTTATTTCTTAAGAATTACTAGATGTAAAAATATGGCAAATAGAAGGAAACCAAGCTTTAACAATTAATACAAAATAACAATACGTTGTAATAATTTTTAATTTTAAAAGAAATCTTCAGATACAGAAAGCAATTACTTACTCGACCATCCGGGTTTTTATCAGGATGGTACTTCTGAGCAAGTTTAAAGTATGACTTGCGAATAACACTTTCATCGGGCCTGTAAATGAATAGAGAGAATCCTCAACTCATATTAACAATTTTGCATACTAAATTGATTTTTAAGACAAAAAGTTCACAATTTGCAACACTTAATTAAAGTTATTAACCCATTTAACATGGTAAAAATGAATGAAATCAACAAAAAAAAAAAAAGAGATTACTTTTAAAATTAAAAACAATTAATACATACTGATCCTCTCTTTTGAGACCAAGAGTTTCATATGCTTCATCAACAGATAAAGCTGGTGGCTTTTTTTCAACTTCTTGCTTCCAAGCTTCAAGAACATCCTTTAATAGTTTAACCTAAAAACAAGATAAAAATTAAAATGTATTTTAATACTGAAGCAAATAAAAGCATTCCAAATTCTATCATATGATTAATATTTAAGTGACATAGTTAAAACTTAATGCATCTTTGTCAGCAAAAATAATTTTTCGAAAAAAAAAAAATGGAACAGAAGAAAATATGAAGCATACATACTGGATCTCTTATAGGCCAATCAGGGAATTTTTGTGAATCGCACAAATGGCGCAGATAATAAATGTTGCAAAAAAGTTCATTTTCTAATTGAGGATACTGTACAACAGGTATAGCACAGTATTGGTATAAAGCTTTAGTGTTGGAACGCAATCGAGGAGTAAATTCAGCAATATGTGAAGCTATCTTTTCTATCATGAGTCTCCTAAAATATTAATAAACAATATTAATCTTTATTTCATTTCTTTCAAAAAATATTTATATTTTCACTGCTTTTCAAATAAAAATAAAGTAAGAAAAATGTCATGCTTTAAGAAAACATGAACAAACTTAACTGAATTGAGCATATTTTATTGTTCTCATTTCCTCTCAAATAAGTAAATGATTATTCATATATATATTGTGAATGTGTGAGTAAAATAAAAATATGAAGACAATACTGAGAAATCACAAATTTTGAAAAAACTCTTATTAAGCAGCAGTTCATCTTTACATCTTTTCTCTGCAGAGGAAAACACTCAAAGAGACAGAAATATGACTGAAGCAAACATACATAGAATGAAAATGGGAAATCCATGGAATATAATATAATTTGTTAATTCAGCATTTTTAGAGATGCTCACAATGCTGATTGCACCTGGCAGCCAGGATGAGAAAGTGAATATAATCACAATTTGAAAGGAGTGGGAAAAAAAGGATTTATTGTGTGTGTGTGCAAATTAATATCTATATAACAGTATAACTAAAAAATTAAGACATTAACAAAAAAAAACGCATAAATAAAATTATCTTGAGATATCTTGCCTCATTTCATTGCTCCATATAGCTTCTGGGGTGTCATATTCACCCAAAAATATTTGAGCAAACTTTTCAGCTCCATGGTTTTCTAGATAACATACCATAGCTTCAGGTAATAACTGCCCAAGAATACTACGTTGCATAATTGATGATGCTTGATTCTAAATGAAAAGAGAGGAAATCAGCAACATGAAATTAAAATACAACAGGATCAATTCCAATTCATAAATAAATACACAAGATATTTCAATAAAGAACAAAACAAATTAATGCAAATACATGAAACTGAAAAGACCATGTGGTAATCACAAAAAGAACAAGAATTATGCAAGCAACAGAAAAATTACATGTTATTTCAGCTGAGCAATAACAATTCCATTTCATTCTTAATACCAATTCCTTAAAAGAAGTAAGTAAAAAAAAAACCATTAAGAATGTTTAAAATATATGCTATTACTTTCAGTTATGAACCTTAACTGAAGATTAGATTAAGAAGAAATTGCAGTTGCTTCAAAACACAGCTTAAAAAATATAAATTCTTTGTAACTTTACAGTATAATCTAAAATTTGCTTGGATATTTTTTCACACAATTCTACAGTATATGAATAAGATGCAAATTTTTTTAAAAAAGACAAATAATAACTGATTACACCATATGAATTACACAGCATAAAAGTAACAAAAAAATGATTATAGACATCTAATAACATGTCAAGGTTTTTTTTTTAATTTTAAAAGCTGGCTTATAAATCCAACTCTCGAATTAATGAATGTTAAATAATTCAAATCAAAATAGCCTCATTCATTCCCAACAACTAAGTATTAACAAAAATGTTTCATCTTAATTCCTTGTCAAATCAAGATAAGAATTTAATACAAATTATTAGTTTTATTTAACTGTAAGAATATTTTCTATTATTAAGACATTATACATGCTTTTAGAAGAAACAAATTAACAAATTTTTAAAAATGAGACAAAATTTCAAAAATGTTATGGAATCCTACAAACAAAACATTCTGTGTAATTCCCAACAGAAGAAAAGAAAATGGAAATCGTTCCAACTTCATTCTAGAAACTTAATAAAAAGATGCATACATGAATGATGCTGAAAATTATATAAACAGAATGACAGTTATACAAAATAATCTGCATGAAGACAGATAATGAAGTCATTATTTACAAAAACATGAAAAGATGAATTACTAGAATATATGGAAAGAGAATAACTATATATTGATAAAATAAACAGAAGCTTTTTCTCAGACATGAATTTCTTACTTTGCTTTTTCAATATTTTAATCATTCTTGTACATTTGATTATTTTTATGCTAGCAGCATTGAGAAGAAAATGAATAATTTCTTCCAAAGAAACTGACTCTTTAGTTTAAAGAAGCACAATACACAATACAGCAATCATTTTTTTTTTCTTTTGTAAGAGCATTTTTTCCTACTTTTAAGGTAAAATGAATTTAAGGATTTTTATTTATGCTATAGAATCCATGTTGGTTTCTCTAAGTTCAAAATTTTCAGTAACACATAGCCTTTTTCATACAGTTTAAATTTTGAGTGCATGCTTTTTTTTTTATTGTGCCAGTATAACCTCATAAATCTGACATGTCAAAGCATAACAAATGAGACTTGATGAAATGAAAAAAAAATTAATAAATAATAAATGCATACATAAAAATATAGATAAATCGCTAAAAAAATTTTTAAATTACCTCTTCACATCGAAATGCTTGGCAGGAATGCGACATTTGCAACAGAGAACCAATGGGTAACAAATTTGATCCTGTGTACATCAGAATAAAGAAGAAGAAGCCAGTCTGATATAGTTTTGATATGTCTGGATTATCAAGCATAATGTGAGTCAACAATATGGCGACTTTTTCAACCAAAATTGGATCAAAAGTTAACAGCAGCTGAAAACACAATACCATTAATGAGATAAGACCACTTACAAAGCAGAATAAAGCACTAGGAAGCCAGGTGATTCCACAATGAAGAATAAATGAAACAGAATTTTTATTTAAAAAAATTTCGTATTGCATTTTGCTTTACAATAAAGTATGATTGCACATGACTTTTAATGCAAAAAAATATTAGAAATATTTATATTCTTGAAATAACCACCTCTAAAAAAATTCAAACCTATATAATGATCACTTATGTATATCTATGTACACAATAACTTTATAGCACTAAGTACATTAGATTTCATGGATATCTATACATTTGGTTAATAATGAATTCTTATAACACGATACATGACTTACTTCTATGGATTATTTCTCATAAAATTTGACAAACATGTCATGTATAAAGATAATATAATTACATTTACATACTTTTGCACAACATCCAGAAATCTGCCAGGTCACTTTTAGATAGGCTGTACTTATGAGTTAATTACAAAAATTTTGTGTAAACTCTTTCTGTATGTTTAAGTTTTCATTTTTACATCCTTAACATTCAAACAAAAATGCTCATATTTGCAATTCTAACGCAGTAATTTAATCTTTAATTTTCTATACATTTGAATCCAGCATTTTAAAAGCAATTTGAACAACCATTATTTTATCATAAATATAAAAAGAAAATCACAAAATGATCATCCAACCTATATTAGATTTACAGGAGGAGGAAGGATCTAAAATATCTAGCACAAATTTAAAAGTAGGCAGAAGTGAATGCAAAATAAGCAGATGTAATATTTGTAATGGAAAATATGCACTAATACAAAGGATTGCTGTGGTACGGAGTACTGTTATAAATTGTACCAGCACAAATTTCAGCAATAAGCATTGCTATATGAACACAAGGCTCACTAGCATGCATTTTATGCATGAGGCAAGCAAGACACCTTGTAGAAAGCTTCAGTATAACGGGATATTTAACCAATTGGGTAGAATATATCATTCTACTTTGTAGTGTGCACTATGCTAACAAACATTAATGGTGAATCTTTCCCAGTAGGCACATGATCACATACCACATGGATTATTATGAGCCCGAAATTGAAAAATGAGCATGTAAAAATATACCCGAATGAGGAAATATATCGTACAGTGACCACTTCAACGTGGTCCTCTAACATCCAAATGAGCTATTTCTGATCACATTCCATTAAGCTGATCACATTATTAACAAAATCTACGTATTTTAGTCTCCTCCGCCTATCTCTAAATTTGCACCAGACATTTTAGAATTACTCTATATATGTTCAGTACTTCTAACTTTCTCTTCCACATTTTAATATCCATAGAAATGGTATTTATGCACACAGTTCCTTTTTAAGTTTAGAACAGAATTCTAATAATAATTTTAAAAAAAAAATTCTGAAACAAAAGAAATATTTAAAATAGAAAATCTGTATGTCTTCTTGACCAACATAAACTTCTCAAATTTTCTTATTTACTAAAAAACTGATTCTCATTATTTATATTAATTTGGGAAAACATTATGAAATATACCTTTTAATTTCAAATTACTATTTTTCGTACACGCTTGATATAGAAAATAAAACTACCTGAACTATATGCGGTAAGCATGTGGCATCAGAAAGCAAACGCTTAGCTCTGGGCAATGGACGTATCACAGCACCATCAGAATCTCTAGAAATAATATAACTGTATCGTAAAAAGTTCAGCAAGAATAATGATTTTTACTATCTAAATGAACTGAAAATAAAATAAAAAATCCAGGTATGAATAAAAAATATAAGTTATAAAACCTAAACATATTGTACATAATCACTCAGTGTAAAGCAAGAAGTGTCTTATTAAAAAGTACTGATATTCAAATCTTAAAATAAATCAGTTTCAAAAAATTTAGGACAAACAGCAATTAATAATTTTTGCAACTTTTTTTATTTTCATTCTTTTTTTCATATAACCACCAAGTTCAAACTTTTTAATTGGGTAGACACACTTAAATAAAGTTAACAAAAATGTTGAAAAACAATTTTGAATTCTCACCGACTAGGGAAATATTCACAAATTTGGATTAACATTTTAAGAATTTCATTTGCTAAGTCACTTTCATTCATCAAAGCATTTCCAGTGGTCATCAACGTCCATTTTAATTGAGGTATCATGTGAACTGGTTTCCAGCCATCCATGCCTTGAGCCCAACATCTTGTTTTGGGATGAATTACTCCTTCACTCCACAGTTCTTTAATCTACAATGGAAAACACCACAAATGTCAAGGATAAAATGATATAAAACTAAGCCCTAAATGAAAAAATTTTATAATAATAATAAAATAGCGAAATTACACTGTAAAAATTCCTGCCATATGTATTACTATACAGAGGGAGTTCACTTGAAAGGTGGTCCAATAGCCGATTTCTAAACTAATTCTAAATGACATTAAGAATTAAATTTTAAGTTGCTTGAGTCAATAAATGTATTGCTGAAAAAGTTACGAAGTCTAAATTTTTAATGGTCTCCAGGTCCTATTAGTCACATTCAGAAAAATATTCTTGTCACATTAATATTATAAACAAAAAAAAGTTTTACTCTTCTGCAACTGGCTGAGTTATGAAGCTTTGAATATTGCTTCTCTAAACAGTTTTGTACCATTTCAGAGGCTGACCCAAGGAAGATTCTTTAATCACTGTGCATGCTTGCTCGACACAGCTGCTGGTTAGTTTAAAATTATGAAATTCAAAACTCCATAACTTGGTCAGTTTTAGTCACAACAGAGTAAAACTTTTTTTTGTTTAAAATGTCAGTGTGATAAGAATACTTTATGAAATATGACTAATAGGGCCTGGGGATTGTATAAAAATTTAGACTTCATAATTTTTTCAGCAATACATTTATTGACTCAAACAAGACAAAATTTAATTCTCAATGTAAATTAAAGCCCAAATGGAAGTATATGCTTATCTCTAACAGTTTAGAAATTAGCTAGTGAGCCCTTGTTACAGTAGAAACCCTATAAATATAATATTCACTCTATATTTCCAGATAAAACAAAGGCATTTAAAATTTTCAAAGTCAGGGAAATGAAATATATAGCATTTGGGAAAATTAGCTTTATATGTTTGAGGATATTGTAGCAGATTGCAGGCATATAATTCCTACATAAGGGCACATCATTCCTTCAGCACAGTTTTTTGGATGATTTTTATTACTTTTTTAAAAAAATTTGCAAGAAACATATTTCTTTTTCAGAATTGTAAACAGAAGTAACAATACAATGAGCACAGGACAATAATAATAAAAAAAAAATGCTCATATTCTCTTGTAACAAAAATCAGTCATACTTTTTACATAAATAAGATGTCAATAAAAAGCGAAATGTTTTCTTACGTTTTTCTGTTGAGAAATAAAAAAAACTGTTTTTAAAATTAAAGTTAATGATGATATATCACTCTCCGACACTAGAAAGGTTAAAGTACTTCAACCTAGAAAAAGAATTTTGAAAAAAATATAGGCAGGTAAAAACATTAATCCTTTCCATTATATTTCATTACTTGGTGTTCTTCTTAACCACTTTTTTTTAAATTACTTATTACACAACTATTCATTTGTAATCATTAATTGGTTGTCATATAAAGTAACATCAAAAATAATAAAAAAAATCAGTTTGAAATCAGACAATGCAGAACAATACAAGTGGATATATTGAATTTAAATTTCTTGAATGGACAATCAAGCCGCTTCACTAATAAAAGAAGATCAATTAAATGTGAAACACATCGTAACTGCAGATGAGAATTAAAAAAATAAATATTTATTGCTGATAATGGATGTATGGCCTTTCTACTGAAAAATAAACAACCTACACAAGAACAAATACGCTCAAGATAATTACAATAATACATGAACAGATACACATAAATCAATATAAACATACCTCATTGAAACCAAATGGTCCATGACGTTCCTTTTCAGCATTTCGGTAGTACCATTCTTTCTCAGTCATCATCATCATTTCAGGAGATGCTTCAATAACATTGGTCTAAGAGAGGGCAATACATACTTTATCACTTACTATACCAAAAATGTGATACTTATGGAAATTCTCAAATACATTAAATAAATTTCAACACAAAGAGTTTAACAATAACTTAAATTTACAGTTAAAATAAGATATCAGCTTTATACAGTTTTATAGTATATTTGTAACTAAATACAACAATGCTGATGACAGTTTCTTAAAGCCTAATAATATACATCACCTGAGTTGGAACTGTAGCACGATTAGTATGTAGATGAGCTAATGTCAAAAGATCTACTAAAATTCTCAAACCACCAGCATCTATTACTTCTTTCACATTTCTCTAGAGGAAAAATATGAAAATATTTACAAAAGTGAAGAATATATATATAAAAAAAAACATAATAACATACAAAAAGTTGAAGTGGTAATGTCATATAAACAATTGCCAACTTTCAATTCATGCTATATATCTTTAGAATTACATGCATCTAAAGATTATAAGTAATTCACCAGCACACATATTTTTCAATAAATACATTAAAATATTTTGCACATTCAAACATTCCTTGCGAGAGGAAAAATAGCACACCTTTTTTAGCAACTATATAATTTAAAATTACAAAAATCACACTACATAATCAAATTAACTAGAGATCCAATAAGATTTTATACAGGAAATAGAAAATTATTTAACAAAATTTGAGAATTCAATAAAATCAAGAATTACCTTGTATTGAATCACTTTCCCAATAAATAAAACTAACCGATCTCTCTCCAGTTTATCAGTACTCTGAAATAAACAGGAAACAAACATTACTCATACAAGATTATCATTTAAAAACAATTTAACTAATTTTTTAAATCCAACAAATAATTAAAATGATAAATAATAAAACAGTTACAGTACAGTTGGAAATTTTCCGTTTTGAATTTTAATCTGCTAACATTTAACTATTTGCCTCTTTAAAGGAACATACTTTTATGAATAATAATATTTTAACTTTCAAGCAAATATAAAAATGAACTATGAATGTACCCTTCAAATCTATGTAAACAGAAATTCAGTCAAAGAAATATATATATTACTCCAAATTCTAATAGTAAGAAATAGTAAGAAAACTACTTTCCAGGGGAAAAAAACTAATTTGCGGCAGAAGATAAATTGGAATACACTTCTAATATATCAGTGTTTATGATATACTTTTACATTTCATTGTCCACCCATGTAAATTCAAGTATAGAAAAAGCATTACATTTCATAAATATGTGCATATATCTATTTAGTTTACTTATAATTATTTTTTTAAAATTTGGTAGAATATCTTCACTTACTCTATCTAACATGCTGACGATAAATCTTGTATCATTGAAGCTACCAATTTCTTCATGATGACGGCCATACACAATTGCCATAGCTTGAAGACACATCGACTTCATTGAGGGTTTAGGAGACAGAAGAAATCGGTGATAAAGATCATTAAAAAATTCATGTCTGCAAAATAAAAGTGACAGTTATATTTGCAAATCATTAACTTTTATCATTAAATTAATTTAAAAAAAGTCAAACAAAATTTTTATTAATTTTATATCAAGTTTTTAAAATTATAATTCAATATTTTTTCCAACCACCAATACTGAACAAAAATATAGTTGATTGTACTTCAACCCATTTGAAGGCATAGGTCTCAAAATAATTTAAGTATCCACATAAAGTAGTGAAACTTTCCTTTAGGCTTTTTCAAACACTAGAATATGTTATAATTAAATTGGCAAATAAAATAATATTAAATATAAAAACATAAATGTAAAAGATTAAAATTATAAAATTAGAAAGAAAAGAAACAACCAAAGCTTCTGGAGTGAGCAAATGCAACTAGCAACGAAGAAAACATTGAACATACAATAAAAGCACCATAAAACAAAATGAAAATTATTTAGAAATCATTGTTCAATCTTAATTTTTAAATAATTTTCCTTTTGTTTTATGGTGCTTTTATTATAATTAAGTTCGGCCACTTTGGCCTGGTGGTAAGGCCTCGACCTCGGGACCGAAGGGTTCCAGGTTCAAAAGCCGATTCTACCGAAGAACCGCCATGTAAGTGGGTCTGGTGAAAGTTAAATCCGTCGGGGACAAAAGTCCTCCCGCTGGTGTGGAGCAGAAGTTTGGAGAGGGGGTACCAGCTCAGGTGTCATCTGACCGTGGTGCAAAATTATGAGGTTCGTCCAAAATAGCCCTCGTGTTGCTTTAAAAACGGGACATAAAAATAACTAAATTATTATTAAGTGATTGAAATCACTCAAAACATGTAAAAAGCCAAAACATAATATTAAACAGTAACTTCATAAATGCTTGGCAACTTCATGGTGAAAAGGTGTCAAATTATTTTAATATCTTTCTATTGGGTTGGCAAGAAAGCAATTTCAGTTTTCACAAACAGATGGCATTATGTTTGTTTCAAAAGACTTATTTGTTGTCATATTTAGCTTAATGTTAGGAGCTAAATGTGTAGTTTGGATTGCAGCTATTTGTTTTAACATGGAAGTTTAAAAGTGAACATTTGGCACATTTTACTTCTTTATTTCCATACAGACAAGAAAGCTGCTGAGGTTCAGAAAGATATATATGAAGTTTATGGGCTAGACTGCTTAACAGAATGCATGTGTCAGAATTGGTTTAAAAAAATTTCATTCAGGAGATTTTTCTTTCAAAGATGAACAATGTTTTGGTTGGCTTACTGAAGTTTCTGATAACCAAATCAAAATTATAATTGAACCGGATTGCCATACAACTGTGCGAGAGATTGTAGGGAGATTAAAAGTATCACATACAGCCACTGAACCCCATTTAAAATGTCTTGAATTTGTTAAGAGCTTGATATTTGGGTTCCACGTGAATAGAAAGAGATTCTCTTAACCCGATGCATCAATGTTTGAGATATGCTTCTCAAGCGCAACAAAGTCGATCCTTTTTTTTAAAGTGAATTATCACTAAGGATGAAAAATGGATAATCTAAAATAATATCAATTGAAAATTATCGTGGTCCAAGTGTGATGAACCTATGCAAACCACATTAAAAGTTGAAATACACCAAAAAAGGATCATGTTGTCAATTTGGTGGCATTATAAAGGTATTGTGTATTCTGAGTTTCTTCTAAACAACCAAATGATAAATTCAGATGTTTACCTGTCAACAACTAACAAAACTAGAGAAAGCAATTGAAGAGAAACAGCCAAAATTGAAAATTGCAAAGGAATCATGTTCCGTGATAATACAAAACCTCACACATCTTTGGTAACATGTAGAAAATTACTGGAGCTTGGCAGGGAAGTAATGCCTCATCCCCCATATAGCCTTAACCTTGCATTATCAGTTTATTTTGAAGTTTCCAAAACTTTTTGATTGATAAAAATTTTACTTTCCCTGAAGATTTAAAATCGCACTTGGATAAGTTTTTTGGTGAGAAGGACCAGAAGTTCCATGAACTCTGAATCATGAAGTCGCCAGAAAGATGGAAAAAGGCAATCGGAAGGTCAAAGGAAAATACATAATTGATTTAAGTCCCTCCTTTGTATAGAAAAATGAATTTAATTCACACTGGAAAACCGAAATTACTTTCTTGCCTACCCAATATTTGGATCATGTTAAAATATTAACATGGCATTATATAACAGTAAACATAACTGTTCTTCTTACGTCCAAATATCAAAATGATTTCTTCAACTGAATGATTGAGGTTTTAGGTGCAAGTACTATACAACATGCTGCTTCAACATTTCTGATACAAGTTAATAGAAATCTTTCTAATCAAACTCTAATATTTTTTTGATGCCATGTTTCATTTGTCAAAACAGAAGTACATTTAAATCTATTGGCAGTTTAGTTTCACGCTAATCTTAAATACAAGGAAACTGGCAGACAGAATGATGTATGAATAAAGGGCCCATTTGTTTCATATTTATATCATTTCAAATTAGCCAGCACACCAAATTGCAAATGTAGTTTATAAGGTGATGTAGACCACTATGTTTTTGACTGTACTTTCACTAAAAAATTTCATTCAAATAGACGTGCTAATGCAAACAAAATCGCATGGTTTAAAATTTTAGTTAATAATAAATTTAGACTTGTGAAACTGAAAGAGATCTTTAAAATTTCCAGTTGCATTTGCAGTGAGCTTTCTGACTGATGAAAAGTTGCCAAAAAATATATCAATGTTTCTTTAACATTTGAGGTTTTTTTTAAACTTCTTCTTTGAATATAAAATTTTAAATGTGTTCTATTGAATTGTAACACATGCTGTAATGTGCTTCATATCCTAAGTTTTTGTTTTAATTTTCGTCTTTTGTTTTCTGTTTTACTATTTGATGTTATTTTAAGAACTTTTCTGTTATTTCCTTTGTCTTCTGTTTTATATGTTCAGAAATTTTGCTGTTGCTTTTTGCATGCAGTGTAATTCAGTTTCGTTGCGATGTTCTGTAATTTGATGTAATGTTTTTTCTTTCTGTTTTGTTGTTATTTTGTACTCCCCGCCATCCAGGTCAGTGCCTTACACCCTCTGGGTTGGCTGTGCCGGCGTGGGCAAATAAATAAATGTATTTTGAATAGGCTCTTTGTACCAGCTTTTCGATGCACTGAGCACCCATCCTCTGCCCTTTTTGCCGTCATCAGAAACAAAGCATTTTATTGTATGACTACCTGATATATCCTGCCTTGCTCGGGGTTAAATTAATTCCATGTCTAATATTTTTTATTTATATTTTCATGTCAAATATTTTTTCAAAAATGATAAATATTGTGTACATCTGATATACCCAGCGATTCTCAGGATTAAAATACTTTTGTATGAAATATTATAATACACAAAATCCTTTTATCATGTGAAACTTTTTTAAATTAAAATGAGAACATCAATTAAAGCAAATGATTTTTATAAAACGCTGAAAACTAATTCTCTCCGTAATATTTGTTATACAAGTACTTCAAATTTTTTTCACAAATACTGAAGTATAAGGAAGGTTTTAATGGAATTTTGGGAAGATAAATTACTTTTTGATTAATAAAAAAACATGAAAATAAACCAAATCAAAAGTTTTTCCTCGTGTGAATTGCGAATAGTCTCCTTTTAAACTTTTCCTTTAGTGTTTTTCAGAATTTTTTGAATGTTTTTAGCCACAGTTCTTCGTATGTGTATTTTTGTTCATCAAAATTAAAAAATAACGCTACAAATTGTGTATAAAATTAATTTTGAAAAATTTATTAAAATGAGAGAAAAAAATTGTACGGAAATGAAATTAGTGTCACTGAAAAGCTAATTTTTTAAATAATATGGTGTAAAATTAGTTTTTGTTAGATAACATTTTCGGAAGATATATTCGATAAAATGCCAAAATCTTTCTAAATTTTTAATTAACTTTTCGACTTGGAAAAGTTGACAGTGACTGTTATCTTGCTTTTAAGATCTCATGTGCATAAAAATATGTACAATAAACATTCAAAACCACAGCCTCCCAACTACAGATGTTAAGGCTACAACGACTTACATTAATCCAATGCTTGCTTGTGAACAACATTTCTAGAGCGTGCTCTTGTCAAACATCTATTTCATCTCTTTACAAAAGCTTTACTATCTTTGCCTTTGTTGGAATTTGAGCGATCGACTTGTGTTTTCTTTTAGGCATCGCTAAAACACAATTCCGAATCTCGTAATACTCAAAGTTATATATTTTCAATTAAAATATTATTTATTTATTATTTCTTAGGAAATGCAGGTAAAGATGACAGGTGATATTAACTGCAGTGATTTTTTAATCTAATTAAATAAGCTTTAGAATTCTTTAAGAACCAATGAAAACGTTGCCAAACAATATTTGAAAAATAATAAACAGAAAAAATAATGGTAAAGTCATTACACCATTGCCTAGCAACTCAGTATCATTAAATTTGATTTATTTCAAAAAGTATGTGTGTAATAAACTTTGAAAAATTAATAAAAATTGAAGGAAAAATGCCACAGATATAAAATTGGTATCATTGAAAAGGTAAAATTTTGAACTTCAAAATGGTATAAACATATTTTTGGGGGGATAATTTTCTCCAAACTTACAGCAGAAAAATGGTTTTGGTTAATTTCCAATTAACTGACTGTTTAATTAATTTTTGCACTTTGAACAGTTGACAGGTGTCTTCTCCTTGTTCTAAATAATAAGTCTAAAAAGATTGATTAAAATAAATGCAGTGGTTTAGGAGGAGATGTGGAACATAGCAACAATTACTTTTATTTATATTAAGATGACATGGCAGTTATCATCCTGAGAAAAAAAAAATGCTGTTTATTGAAATGAATTGAAAACTGAATTAAAGAAACAAAATAATACTATTTGTTTTGCATTAGTTAAATGGAAAAAAATTTAAGAAAGGTAAAGACCAAACAATCAATCATAATTATAAAAGGAACATGCAACAAAATATTATGAAGAAAAGACTACTATAAATTGCAAAAAAAAAAAGAAAACTTACTTGGTTATATGTATAATAAAAGATCATCACATTTCTAAAATATACATAACAATTTGATTAAATTTTTTTAAAAAGCAGAAATTATTTCTTCTGAAGTCTTGTATCAATTACACTCTGATCAGTTATAAATATCAATATTTATCAGTTTTCAGCAGGCTCCCATCAGTTTTGCCCCATGAATTTTGGCAGGAAAGAAATTAACAGACATTATAAACATAAGAAACATTTTGCATGACAATATTTATGAAGCCTAAAAGCAGGGGTGTAATGAGGCCAGATGTTGTTCTGGCACAGCTTTTTTAAACGAAAAATAAGCAAGAAAAATTTTAAAAACCTCTTTAAAATATCACGATTTTTGTCACATAGGTTAGAGTGCTCCAGTGCTTCTTATTTTGCAACTATACCACTGCCTAAAAACTAATAAATTGATTTAACTCTTAAATTAAAACTCTTTATAGATTTTGAATAATTTTGTGATTATGATCTATCATTTTTTTAAGAAGTAGATAAAATATCAACCAAAATATTATAATAGTGAAATAAATAGGATTAGTTTTATATAAATACCATTATGCATCATAAACTTGCTTATAAAAATGTGTTGCATACTTACGATTTTTTGATAAAAGAACTGCCAGATGTATCCTTATCGTCTTCTTCAAGAAGAAGTCTTAAATAATAATCTCCAATTTTAATTTCTTCAGCTAAAGAGTTATAATGAACTTCAAACTCTATATGATTCCAAGAAATAGTTATAGTCCTACTTAGATCTCGACATGAACTGAAGTCTCTCATTTCTTTTTCCAGTGCATCTTTCAATTCTTCTCTTGTCTGAAACAATAATTGTAACTAAGGATTCGTAACATATAAAATATTATGAATTTTATTAAAAAAAGTCAAAATTTTGCGTTTCTTAGCAAGATGAAACAGTAGCAGTTACGCAACTAGAAATGGACTCTAAAAGGATTCGTTTTGAGATATAACCATTTTTTTTTTTAAAATACAGTGTTACATTCTTAAAAATTATTTACTACATTATAAGTCTATTGTGCAAGAGATGGTAGTTGCTTTCTTTTTACAATAGAAAATCCGAAATTCAAAACATGGTACACAGCCCCTGAATGCACAACTATGTCCAAATGTTATTTGAATGAAAAAAATTTTTTTTGACACTAAAAAGCAAATCTCATATAAATATTCTTAATTTAACAAATACACAATAAACTGCTAGTTATCCAATAATGTGAGATAAGTTTTGCTAACATTACAAACTTTATATTTTTGAAGCTACTTACGAGGGCTATTTTTTTTTCAAGGTCCGATTGGTCGCTAAATGAAAATCATAGTCAGAATCAAGAAAATTTTATATGGAACAATGTGATACAGCATTAAGCTACTTTTCGACGTAATCGCCATTCCGATTCATACATTTGTCGGAGCGTGGTGCCATTTTTCCAATACCTTCATCATAGGAAGCAGCCACCTGTGTTTTCACGCCTGTTTCTGTACGCTGGTCTGCAGCTCGTTGTCTGTGGCGAAAATTTGTCCTCCTAGCCAGCGTTTCATGTGGGCAAAGAGATGAAAATCTGAGGGAGCCAAGTCAGGACTGTAGGGTGGGTGATCAAAAACTTCCCATCCAAAACGCTGCAGGAGGATCGTTGTTGCAACTGTAGTGTGCGGCCGCGCATTGTCATGAGGAAGGACAATGCCCACCTCGCGCAGAGTTTGCGGTACTCGAGTCTTTCACTCACAATGGTATAGAGAATTGACTGTGAAATTTACGGAAACAAATTACTCAACCCAGAAATTGTGAACCGACGATTTCCGCGAATCGCCTGATCCACGCGCTGAACAAGATCATCGGTTGACACTGGCTTCCTTCGCTGGCCGCCTGCATCATGAACATCTGTGCGTCCAGCATCAAAGTTCCTGCACCATTTCCGCACTTTTCTGTCACTCATGAACGTTTCTCCGTACACTTTACTCATTCGTCTATGAATTTCAGCTGCAATGCTTCCTTCAGCATGCAGAAATCGAATGACTGAACGCAATTCACATTTGGCGGGAGTCTCTATTTTTCGAAGCATGTTTATGTGCTCCCTACGTACTCAGAAATGACAACTGTGAATCGACGTGTTCCCCGGACCAACTACAGACACAGCGCAAGACGTTTGCGCACAGACCTAGCGGATTTTCCCCGAAGCTTTCATTTAGCGACCAATCGGACCTTGAAAAAAAATAACCTTTGTATTTTTCAAACTATTTGTAAAAGCTGATGGGCTTTTAAAACCGTCTTTCTACCTTTTATACATTAGATATAAAGAAATACAATTAAGATTGTACATCTAAAACTAAACATTGCCCCATCAAATGGTAACAACTATACAAGAATTATGATTCATATGTAATTATGAGAAGTCACCTCTTTATAAATGAAATTCAATATGCTGTGCTTTACTGGAAGATATATCAAAAGTATTCTGAATAACATTGACATAATTTGAATTTAATATCTTGCTAAGGTTATAAGTTATAGAAAAATCAGAAAAGAAAATTATAGAAACATATTAAACATAGAAATTAGTTTTCTATATTTTGAAAACATTAGTTAGAATTGAAATATAAACAACAGAGAAATAACAAAAGAGAAAAACATACAAAAAAAGCACATATTTTTTTTGTTTGAACTACTTTTAAAAGAAACCAGATTTTAAATATTGAAAAACATCAGACAAAAAGTAAATAAATGAGCATTTTTGAAAAATACCAAAAGGTCCATATGCTGTATGCATTTCAAGAAATGCAGTTTGTTTTTTATGTATAATTTACTGAAAAATAAATATATAATTCCTGAGTGAAGAATGAATTTTTGAATTTTTAATTTTTTAGAAAATTTAGAATTTTATGAATTTACTATAGAAAAACATCATGCAAAATATATTAATTTAATAGCTAGCCTTTCTTTTATACTAGATCTTTCAATTGTTAAAGTGAAATAAAGCAAAGAATATTTACTTTTGTTCTGCAAGTAGAACACTGAAGGAATGGATTTAAATGGCAAAAGGATTTAATGGGTTAGAATAATGGAATTAATATTACTGTCAGTTAAAAACAGCAGATGAAACAAGTTAAATGTTTTGCAATTTAATAATATAGCAGCCAATTGCAATTAAGAAGCCATATATTTTCACAGTAAAGCAGAATTTTTATAGATGTGATAAAATACCCTATAATTCCATATTAAGTCAGGTTTTGTGTGATCTTGATTGAACTGATAGTAAAACATAGGCCAATTTGCTTCAGGTTTCACTCTTTTTCTTCGTTTTCTCAATACTACTGGCCTCTGTTGGATTTTATCCTAAAAATATACAACATATTATAATCATTACAATGCGATAAGGTTTATTTAATGCATGAAAAATTGTATAAAAACTGTTTGAGGCAATTTAATTTTGAGTCAAGTTTTTCAAACAAAAGTAAATAATTTCAGTTCAGAAAATTTTAATTAATCTTAATAGTCAGGTAATAATAATAAAAAAAACATTAAATAAACTATTTGGTAAAAAATTTTACACTTAAAGGCAAGATGCATTTATTAAATGATAAGTAATACTAACAACAAAATATTATATAGTTCCTTTTCACAGATATTAAATAACTTGCCAATTTTTAACTACAATTTTTCTATTTAAAGCATAGCATATTAATCTATGTCTTATGCTGACAATTTTGATAATGAAACAAAATTCAAACAACAGCACGCATGCAATAATTTTGATTATAACTTACAGCTAGAAATGTACAAATACTCATGCATTATAAATAATTTCAATTAATAATTTTCTAAAAAATCTTACCTCTGGAACACTCGATGTGCCAACAATTAGCTTGCAAAGAAAATAAACGCTTTGAAATATTGGTTCTCAAGTCATTATTTACAGTTAATTAAAATAGGTAACCACACACAATTGAAAGCGAGAGTTCTTATTTTTTGTCCTACCAACTTTTGAAAGTAATTATTTCCAAATTAAAATAATTAATTTCAAAATTAATTCAAACATCTTTCTCTTAAAAAAAAAAAAAAAACTTTAAGAAAATAAATTACTTCTTTTTTTGGAAGCCCAATTCTTTCTCTCCAATGTTCCAAGACATATTCCAAATGTTTTTCCAGAACTTTTAGAGATTGTGGAAGTTGTTTTGCACCAATTTGACTTTGATCCTAAATGAACAAAAAAAAACTATTAGCTCTAGTTACTTGCTTGCTATGGCATTGAATAATCTTAATCAAATCAATGTTATAGTATTTTTTAAAATTTATTAATGAAAACAGTTCCTTACTATATCAAAAAGCAATGAATACGTTCAGTATTTCAAATCAGTATTTTTCATACACATGCATTTAAACAAAACAATTTCACATTATATAATTGATACTTCTAGTGAAATGTAAATACTTACAACTGCAATTTTTAGATTATCTCTAATATTGATATAATCTGTTGCTTTCTCAGGAGGATTTTCAGTTGCATCTAAATAGGACAGTAATCCTGCAGGCTAAGAAAAATTATAAGATAGATGTATGTAAATACATAAATAAGTAGAAAGTTATCACCGAAATTATATATCGCACATAATCATAAATAATATCCTTCAATACAATTTTCAAATATTGCTGAAACTTCATTATAAAGTTAGAAACACTACCAGCAACATTACCTATATCTTAAAGAAATGTCAAAAATTAAGAATGAAAAATAATTTATAAAAAAATATTATTTGATATTCAGCTTTTGTAAACAACTTAGTGTGAAGGGAAAAGTAAAACATTGCCATGAATTCTATCAATTATTCTTAGAAACATACAAATCTGAAATGTTCTTATAAATCATGCTAAACACTTCAAGAAAATCTCTGCATCACATTCCGCTGGTCTTCAAAGAAATAATTTTTTTTTGCACGTTCGTGGTTCAATTTCTTACAGTTTAATTAGAAATTTAAAGATAAATAATGGATTGATTTCTTTCTATATTAAGTGATTTACAATATGTAGTGCTTCACTGAACTTTAATCAGGTCGATTTCATGGCTACATATAAGCAAATGAATAAATTTATATAAGAAATTAATTAACATAATAAACCAATTTTTAAAAATTCCAATACTAAATACAACATAAGAATAATTTTTCAGTTAAAACTTCCCAAAATAAATAATATACGGTCTTTCAGTGACTTACTGCTGTTGCATGAACAAACACAGTGTGTTAGTACGTTGCATACATACATATGAAATTCTTTATGTTAAATCATGCCAGTAGAAAACTCAGCCATAAAAATTCTACTTCCTTTTATCGGTAAATATATTCTACTTTGTTACACAAGACATAGGTTTCTGAAAAACTGCATGTTTAAATTTCAATATGAACTGTATTGCACTTAAATCACTAAAAGTCAATGAGGGGTCAACAAAAACAATTTCTTATTCCAGGCACTAACAACATGCTTATTATGAACAAGCCAATGAAATGTACATTTTTTAACCTTGTTCCACAAGCATCTGTTTCAATACAACATCACATAATTTTCGCATACAACATAAAAAATTATTTAGGTTGGTTACTAGCAAAAGCAAAGAGAATTCGAAGTTTATTATTTATGAAACATGCCTGTCCTGTGAGAAATGAAGCTCAACCAATTTTTCCCTGTCATGCTTAAACAAAATGTTAACACTATTTATTTACAGCTCTCTTTACTACTAAATGGATTTTCAAATGACTCTCACAATGGGATATAACAATATAGTGGAGTTGGCCATAATGTGGATTCAATACAATACTGATTCGATTCACGGAATATCAAATTCACCCACTGATTAGCAATGCGGTAAGATCTCCTGCAATCAAGATTAAATTATGGATTCTGCTTGATTCCAGGAATCCTGTACAACCTTTATGCATAAATAAGTTGAATTCAAATTTAGGTAGTAGTGTTTTGTCTAGACAAAGTTCAAATGTGGAAATTTTTATCAGATGTACTATGTTTAGTTGAAAAGGAGCAGAAACTGACTCTTTGAAGAATAGAGAGTGGTTATAGAAGTGTAGCCAGCTCTCCGACAACAGATTCAGATGCAATCAAGATATATATTATAGCATTTTTAAAAACTTCTAAAAAAACAAACTCATTGTTATGATGCCAAGATGAATCTGGAATATAATTAAATGGGTTTAAGAGAAGGAA
Source organism: Araneus ventricosus (assembly GCA_013235015.1). NCBI lineage: Eukaryota > Metazoa > Arthropoda > Arachnida > Araneae > Araneidae > Araneus > Araneus ventricosus. The sequence continues at coordinate 228,607 of BGPR01001073.1, read as the reverse complement.
AAAGAAGAAATTAGCAAATTCTTGTGAATGACTATGTCAAGATGAATTTAGATTTTAATTAGAGGTTCAAACTTGGATTGCCATTTAAAGCAACACCTAAAAAGTTACATATAATCCTGTTTTCACAATGGAGCCTTAAATAGTAAATTACCCTTTGTGACCAGACAGTTCATATTTTTAGCTTTATTAGATATATTTCACTTAAATTTAAACTGTGTTAAAGAGAATTTTCTAATATCACATAAAAAATAATGCAACCAATTTCTTACTAAAATTCTCTGCAGTAATCCCATAGCTGTGGGATGACCCGTAATCCATAAACCAACAAGGTGACGTGATAGCTGCTGCATTGTTAGAAACCGTGAGTCAGTACTTTGAGTGAACATTGCAATATGCAGGTGTCTAGGTAAAGCACCTTCAGCCAGGGACAATTCTTGCATTTTCTCTGAAATTTCTGCATCACCTTCCTAAATCAGAAAAGAAATTCGAGTAAAATTTTTTTGTTATCTTCGCAATGGAAGCAAACATTTAAATTACACTGAATTGCAATTACATGTGGAGATTTCTTTCATTTAAATTAAATAATATTTTTAGTTTCAAAATATTTTAAAACAAACAACACTTAAATAATGATTTTCATTATATATTATGCATATATGATAATGAAAAAATAAAAAGAACTAGCATGCTGTTCAATAAAAAAAGATAAAAAGTTTTAGTGATCAAATATAAAGTTAAACTGCACATGAACAAATTTCTTGAACTTGATCAATATGATGGATATTTTTTAAATTCAAAACTCACCTCTATAATAGCTTTCATAACAAGACCAGCTCCTTTAACAATGGCCAAGGAAGTATGCTGTGAGGGAGAGAAATATATATATAATTTATAAATTAATTACCTTCATATAAAGAGTTTAAAAAATAAAACCAAAATTAATTTTTTTCAAACAAATACTGTTTAGTTATGTCATTAAAACTGAACTTTAACTATAGGTATTTCACATATAAATTAATGCAAATTCTAACAAAGGTACACTAATACTTTGACCTCACAGTCCTTATAATAAAGAGTTCAGTCCATCTGCCTTAAATAATTGAAACATTCTGTAAAACAGACTGAGAAACCATATCATTGAAAAAGATATGTTGACAGTAGTGAATTAGTAACAGTTTAAGCATCATCTATAAACAAGTCTCTGCTAATAATAAAGAAGAATGTCTGTGTGTGTGTTTTGGCTCTCTACAGGGCAGACCACTGGACTTAGAGCCACGAAATTTGGCACAAATATACTTTGGAGGGTGGGAATGTGCACATCAGAGCCCTTTTTTGAAATTTTAATTACAGTAAATTCTTGATTATCTCGCATTCAAGTATCCGGAAAGCTCAACTAACCAGAAAAATTAGAAAATGAGTTCTTCTAAAAATTTTACATCCTCGCGCCAAAATTTAATGCACCCACACCGTTCCATTCACCCAGACAATTTATTTCTGGAATACAACGTTTGCTCTGCACGGAGGGGCATAGAAGGAAAAAAAAAAAGCAATATACAGTACTGTGACGTACACAGACTTGTTTCATGGGGTGGGTTCAAAAGCAAAAGTGAGAACCCAAAAAAAGGTCCTCACCTTTCGGCGAAAAATGAAATTGACAACGAAAAAAAAATTAATTAAAGGGACAGAATTGATAAAAGAAAAAAGCTAATATTAGCTCGAATTATAGAGTTTATCACATTTTTTATTTCAAAAAATTCCATTTTTATTCTTATACCATTTTTGTTAAAATTAAAGTGCATTTCAGTTTGTAGCAACAATTTCAAATTAATATTTGAGCATAAGCAGCAAAAAACTGCATTCATTTACTGTTCTCTGAATTTCAAATTTCATTTATGAACTGGAAACTTAGAACTTGGAATTTATGCATCTGAAGATGATCTTTTTTTGTACTATTTCATTTTGGATGCATCTTTGTTTCATTTTAGATTTTGGAACTAATTATTTAATCTAAAAAAATAAACGAAAAATTCATTTTTTCATGAAAATTACTTGATATATAATAGTCATTTGTTTGAGTTTTCAGTTTTTTTTTTTTTTTTTTCCCCCTTTCAAAAATGACAGTTTATTACGTTTGAAAATTTAAAGCAGGAATTACTTCTTCAGATAAATAGCTTTAATTAAAAATTATTAACAATAAATACAACAATAATAAATATTTCAAATATCCTACATATTTGCAATTTGTTGACATATATGAATCATTTTAAGTTATAAGTTCTAATATGGGCGAACCAGTTGGTCGCCAAAGGCGGCTAGTTATTAATAAGGGAAGAGGCAATTTCATTAAATATTCAACATTTATTTTCTGAACTTCCATCTTTTTTATTCCCATATTTGCAGCTTAATTACATTGCAGTGCTTCAGTAAAACAAAGATCCATTCAAAATTATCTTATCTTCCATAAGGCATTTCAATAATAATAATTTTTGCAGGCTTGAGATAAAATTGATGAATCTGTTAAGCTTTGAAAAATCTGATAAAGTATAATCAGTTAAGTTTTGAATTTCAGAAACTGCATTAATTACTGGAAGAGGCCAAAGTTCCTTTCTTTACAATCCCTCTCATAAAAATGCCCTGCATCTTTTCCAGGCTCTAAAATAAATTCTGACACAGTAAAAAAAATAATAAATAAAGGTGCAAGCCTTTTTTGAAATGTATTAAGCAACTGTAGATTATTGCTTTTGAGTAAATCTGTTAATAATTTGAAAACTGGGACTGAATTTCTGTAAATGTAGAAAAAGGTAAACGTTTTCATCTTTCACTGAAATTTTTAGCATGAAAGAATTCACTTCAAGTATCTTTGGATTAGTTGCAAAATAGTTCAATTTATATCTGAAACACAATGCATAATATAATTAATTCAAGAAAAAATATTTAATTTTTTAAACATATTAATATATGAACTTTATTTCTGCTACATAAAATGTTCAGAATGACTTTCTTTTCTCACACCATGTTTGCATGAACAATCAAACAGATATAGGAAATTACATTTTAGGAGAAGAAAACACACAGCAAAAAACTAGGTACTTTTCCGTTAGCCGGGCGCAAGCAAAAAATCGTCAAATAATGTAGAATTCTGCCAAATTTTGGCGACATTTGCACCCGACGACTTGGCTCGCGTTTGGGTCACAAATGGCGACATTTGCACCCGGCTAATGGAAAAGTACCAAAAACTAATTAAAAAACAATTACTTGGAAAAGTCTGAACAAGTGACGACCATAATCAGCAACCATTGATAATAAGGTATCAAAATGACTTCCATCAGTAGTTTCACTGTATGGAGCACACAAGGAAAATGTCAAAAAATCCAGCATAGCAGAAACTACTAGTGCTCCAGTACCTTTATCCTGCAATGTGATTTAACACAGGGAAATATTTATTCACATTATAGTTTTCAAAATTATACAAATGTTTTTCAAACTTCTTAGAATAGGATATACAAGTATTTACCAACATGGAAATATCTTTTAAAAACTATAAATATGTTTAATAAATTTAGAAAGATTAGTGATTCAATTATTTTGATTTACTGATTGAATGTACTTTTGTAATCTTCAACTATTAATGCCAAAGGATAAAATGAAACTGTTAATGTACAGAATACTTTTTAACCACAGTAATTTTATAAATCTAGATGCTTACCATAATTTTCATGAAATACATCTTATTTATTTAATATTAAAATATATCTCTCTGATCATGTGAGAAGAGTATTTCTAACTTAACACAACCTAACCACCTTATAAGATGAAAATTTTTGTTTTTGGAAATCTACTTTCATTAATCTTTTTTCACATAATTTTGCATATAACATTCTGTTGCACATTAATAACATTTTAAAATATTCTGTTTCAAAAAAACAATTATCTAAAGCTGCATGAAATTAATAGCCTTCCTAAAGTTTAGGATGCATGTTTTGGGAAAAAATCGGAGTCATTTTCTTAATGAAATATTTATCAACCATAGGAAAAATGCAAGATAATAATCAACATTGTCAGCTAATCAGTACCATAAAATTAGAAATTATTCTTTCAATATTAAAGCATTTTCAGTAAAAATAACTGCCGTGCACAAAATCAACCACAAATAAACATTAGATACTAATTATTTTTCATGTTTCCAAACTTCATATTGGTGATATTTCAAGTCCTCATAATTTATTAATAGATAACAGTTTTTAAAAAGTTAATCATAAAATATAAAATTGTCACATTTAAAACAGAATCAATAACACAAAACTAAATCATTTTTCGACATGGGGAAGCATGACCAGGTCTGATCTTTGTGCCATAAAACTTCAAGCAATCAATTATAATTTTTCTACAGAAATAATAATTAATATTTATAAACCCATGTCAACTTTTTCATTCAATAGATAAGTAATTAAAAAAAGAAACTTCCCACTTACTATATGTGCAATAAACATTTCTAGTATACTTTCCAGGAATTTTTTGGAAGACAGCAATGAGCTTTTGTTTAATTGTTCTTGTCTTAAATCATAATCATCATGCATAGGCTAAGAAAAAAATTACAGAAATTAACATGAATTAATATAAACAAATAAATCTGAACACTTTACATTAAAAATATTTTACATGAAATGATAAGGATCTTAAAATATTCTCCATACAAGTATAAGAAAGCAACATAAAAATAATTGCAATCTCATCCAGAGAATGTTTTAATTTAAAACTTCAATTTGAACACTTCTTTATAATTTTTTACTAAAGTTTAACATTTAATAAAATAAAAAATCTATTACAAAGTCTTAACCAATTAATGCACTTATTTATAATTTATTACAAAGTCTTAAACAAATTAATGCACTTATTTATAATAACTTTTCTTAAAAACAATGTTTTATGACAATATTTCTTTTTCATTTTAACTTTTGACAATTTTTATACATACAGACAGTCATTAGATTTAATTTTGGTGCTGTTGATCTTTAAAGCAGTGGTTAATACACTAAAAAAGAAAATTATTTTCAGAATGATTTACATTTTTTTGAGAGGGGGGGGCATCACATACTTTAAAATAATTCCCAAAGTGACACACATACAGCACAAAAAGAACAGAAAGCTATCAAGTAAAACTTTTCATTCATAAGTTGAAATACAAATTATTAGTAACTTTACTTTTAATGATGTAATGAAAAACATGAAAGTATTTTTACCTTAACTTAAACAATAAATTAAAATTATAGCAAACATCCATGCAAATTTTAAATACTGCCTTTCTGTTTCATTCTCTACTTTTTTTGACATTTAAAGTTTTTGAACTAAAAATTTTTTTTAGAAATACATTCTAAGGCCTTACTTGCATGAGTGCACATAACATATCAATACTAGCATGTGCAACACCAGAATCTCCAAGCTTAAGAGCTCTCACAACTTTCAGTCCTAACTTTTCTCTGAATCTGAAATCAGTATAAAATTTGAAATCTTAGGATTTATATCTTTCTAAATGTATCAAATCAAATCTATTAACAATAAATTAGTAATAGAGTATGGGAGAGAAAAACTTACATTCATATCACTAACATTTTATCATGTAATTGTCATTAGTAAATGCAGATCATATTTTGACATATATTATATTAAGAGCTTCAATTAATCAAAAAGCCAATAGGTAGTTATCACTTTACTAGAAAACACTGTAATGCTCCTTCATTGCAAAGTGAGAATATCCACAGTGAAACATGTTTTACAGAGTATCTTTTCAATAAAATGTAGGAAAGAATGAGACTGAGAACACATGTTTTAGACAAATTGTGAAGGTACGTTTTGAAAAAAACCTCCAAGCTGTAATCTTCTATACAGTTCTCTTTGATTTCAAAAGTTCTAACTCAGTCTCGACAAAAGAAAGTATAAGTGGATAAAAAATATTTCAAATTATCTGATGAAGTTCTTCAAAAGAGCTAGAAGTCATTTGAATAATAAACAATGAAATCAAGTCATATGATGAGCAAGATGGTAAATGAGTATTCAAAATTTATTGTTAATGATAATTTAGGCAATTTTTATATTTCGTAAATAAGCATAATTTACTCAAAGGAACCTGTATAAATAATTTTCATATTTTAGAAAATGTATATATAATTTTTGTATTTTAGAAAAAGTATATATAATTTTTATATCTTGTAATTAATTCTTATATATTACACACAAAAATTTTTTTAGGCTAACAGCAAAATTTCCCCTCCAAATTATCACTGGGCATTCTAAAAATTCATATATATATTGCATAATGGCTACTTTTATTTAGTTGTGGTAATAATGTCCTAAATACTTAATAAAACAATAACATAGTTCCATTTTATTTTCTTGGAGTAATCAAATTTTCCAGTTTAAACATACATATCTTGCAAATACAAATACAAAATGCTATCTCAAAACTCACGAAGGAATTTGAGTAAAAGTTGCGAAGCCCATTTTTGATGCCACCAATCTTCGAATGCATTGAAACTGAGCTTCTAGCAATTCAGGTGACTGTTCAGAATCCCCGTCTCTTTCTAGTAGAGCCAATAAAGCAGGTTGTATAAGCTTCTCCTTGCTCTGAAATTCAAACAAAAATGTTAATTCACTTTCAGTTTAAGAATTTTGTTCATGAATATAAAATCAACTGTATGTTGATTCTCTTACAAAATCATGAAAAGAGCAATGTTTGCCTATTTTTTACCCTCAAAATAACTATTTTATAAAATTGTTTCATTTCCAAGAGATTAAAATAATAAAGGTAATGAGATAATTTATAATTAACATGAAAAACTTTTTGAATCATTATGTTTTTTTTTTTCACTAATTAATACTGAACCTTCATCATGTCTTCTGAATAATTCTACAAAAATCACTAAAGAGACTTAGCTGCACATTAAAAAAAGGTTACAGGAGAATTTTAAAAAAATATAACAAATAATATTTATAACAAAGCATGGAATTAAACATATTACTAATATAATAGCCCAGATCTGTCTCTCACTGATCTGGTAACGCTATGACATCACCAACAATAAAATTCATGCCATAGCACTGCAAAATGTTAAACAGCATTATTTCATTGTTACAGCACCTAAATTTTAGTAATTTTAAAAAGTAATTGTCGTTCTAATTTCAAATTTAATAGCTCTAAAATAGTGAAATAAAATTTGCTATCAATTGATATAAAATCTCACTATCATCAATAGTTCCCGAGAAATTTTAAATTATATTAATCATATATTTCAAATTAATTTCCGTTTTTTAATATAAAGTAGTAAATTACGTCAGTGGTATATCATACACGTGATATAGTTTGGAAGCCAAGATGCATCTGACTAGTTATTGCAATCATGATGATATAATTTGATAATATTTTTTGGCAAAGTTTGACAAGCAGAGAAGTGCTTTGTTTTGATTAGAATTTTGAAAGAAGAATGTAAATAATATGTAAATAAAAAAAATATTCCCTGTCATAAAACATATGTTAATTTTATTTGTTTTCTATCAATGTTAAACATTTCTCTCGCATATATATCTATTTAAACACGTCAAATTTGATGGGAAATCTCTTGAATGAAGAGGCAATTTGCACCTGTCATACCAGGAAGGGTGATTTTCTAGTTATAAGGAGGATAGTTTTCAGCAGAGATGGATATATAAATGAGGCGAGAATAAAACAGTTCACAGGTTTATATTGATAACATAAATAAATTATGCATTTTAAGAATTAAAAAAAGTAATAAAAGAACTGTTAGTATTAATTTATGATACCATTCTAAGAGACAATTTATTTTGTTGATTTTTCCATAAATAAATGCATTGAAGTGTAAGATATGAAAACTAGATTTTTTTTTTTTTACTTTATACCATTGGCTGAAACTTTCTAATGCAAAAAATTTTTAACTTCTATAAGAGTTTAAAATGTGCAAAAGTGAGTAAAACCACTGTAAATGATCTACTATGGGACAATTTATTATTCATAATGAACTACTATGGGACAATTTATTATTTCTATTGTCCTTAGACCAAAGAATGAATAAACCAAACTTACCTCTACGGTGGCATGTACTAAACCTTTATATGAAATATTGTTATTGAACTGCACAACTGCTCGAGAAAAATCCCATCTAACTAGATGAGAAAAAAAATTTTTTGTTTAGTCAAGAAGTATCAAAAAATTAAATTAAGGAAGAAATATATAAAATATCTTTACACAAGAAAATATTTGAAATACTCTTAAATATAATAATTTTTATTATACAAACAAAATTTTACAATCTATTTAATAATTTTAATAAACAACTCTTGCACAAGGGGTAAATATCACTTTTAATTTAATTTTTTTTATTGACTTCTAATGTTGAAAGCATTTTCACCCACTTTTATTTAACTTTTTTCATGTTTGTAAAAACGAATCTTTAATGGTATTTTGTTTTTTGCTATTTCTTGATGAATAGAGTTCTAAAATTTTGAACAAATCTGTGACAATGAACAAACAATGACAACAAAATGTTTTTACATTTTCAGAACTAATTATCAATTAATCGATTAATGTTAAATAAATTTTTATTCCATATGAGTGGTGCCATCTACTCGTGAATCAAATCTGTGACAATGAACAATCAATTACAACAAAATGTTTTTACATTTTCAGAACTAATTATCAATTAATCGAATAATGTTAAATAAATTTTTATTCCATATGAGTGGTGCCATCTACTCGTGAATTTGACAAAAAACCAATTTAAAAAATCCGTGATATTTACAATAATGAATTATAAAATATATTACAGACCATATAAAAAGTAGAAAAGCACATTTCCTCCATTTGTTCTAGATCCCATATTTTTGTTTAAAAAATATTTTCTACTGTTTAGAACACTAATAAAATGTTTTGAAAACTTTTTTAAAGCTATTTTTTTATGTTGATTTATTTAAAAAAATTGCTAAATCATCAACTTGAGAATAGTTAATCAAATCTTTCTGAATTACTTTTTAAAGACACACTCTTGCATATTAACTAATAATGTTCGACAGTTCACTCTTTTCAAATTAAAAAACGATAAAAATAATTAACAATGCTAAGATTCCCAAATTTTTGAATCAAAAGAAGCAACCTCCAATATAGCACCTACTAAAGGAATTGCTGAATTTGAAAAACAGTATACCTCTACTAAAAATTAAGGAGAATGTGTGTGTTGGTGCTCTACAGGGCAGATCGTTGGACTTAGAGCTACGAAATTTGGCATGGACATTCTTTGGAGAGTGTGAGTGTGCACCTCGGAGCAGTTTTTTAAAAATTTTAATTAGAATTTTAATTAAAAAATAAGTGAAATGTTGGCATTTTCCCTAATAACTTTCGAAAATATTACAGCATAAAAATCATTTTTGCACCATCTGAAAGTGTAAAAAATGATCTTTTCAATGATATTAATAATATTGTTGTACGATTTTTTCTCTAATTTTAATAACCTTTTAAAAATATTTTATGGCATAATTTAAAACAATACTTTTCATTGTTGCAAAGCATTTCAAACCATTTTCATTGTTTAAACAAATATTTAATTGCATGTTTCTCTTCCACCATTTAAAGCTTAGAAAATATCCTACTGGATTTTTCCTTCTTTTTTTTATTCAATCAATTGTTCTGTGAAACCTGTAAAGAAAATCCTCAAGACACTGAACGATCATGGTTGCTATAATTTAATTCTTTTTATCAACATGTTTTAAGCCATAACAGCATGTTTTTGGATGTAAAATACGTCACGTCATTTTAATGTTGAAATTAGATGCATATTTTTCATAAAGAATAGGAAAGTAAAGTCAGCTAAGAAACGAACATGGGTTAAATGTCTATCGCAATTTGAAGTTAAAATTTACTTTGTTAAGGGAACCAAAAATATCAAGTTAAGCATAAGAGATTCAGTTGAAAATTATATTCCCGGTGAACAAGCTGGTCGTCAAGTAGTAAATAAATAACAGCATTTGTGAAAGATGCTATTTTACTATCACAGATGACTAATATAGAAAGTGCCACAACTACACAACTTGCGTAAAATTATACAGACAGGTTTTCTCTCCCTCAATAAAATATATTTTCAATAATGGCTATAATTCATTTTAAAAAATCGAGGAGACTGAAATACTATAAACAATATTACATGATCAAAATAATGCTACTCTTACAAACACATTACACATTTATGTTAAGTGTGGAGAAGTACATTTGTGTTAAAAGTAGAGGGGATTTCATTTACCCAGATAAGATAAAACACAACAACCTATTTTTAAATGTATGCATTCAATCTACAAATAGAATAACTGTTGTTTTTTTTTTTAACATGGATGCAATTTTATTATTTTAAGTTAGATATTTAAAATATCTTTCTATACTTTACAAGATTTGTTTAATTCTTAATCTATATACAGATATATAAATATGCAATATATAAAATGCACATTTTGACCTTTGTAGAAATTTATATTAAAAAATCTCATTAAAATGAACAATGAGTATACTGCTACTTCAATAATGGAATGCAATCAACAGCAGAGTAATAAATAGTGGCAATAAAAATATGAGAAACAAAACATGCAGAATTCACTGCAGAAAATTTAAAACAATTATAGCAATACCTTTTCACCTATACAGAAAGCATGAATTCTTGATATATTTTCTTTACTTCTCATTTTTTTTTTTATTGATTATGGTATCACATAAAGTTAAGCATACTGAATCATAAATAAACAGAAATGTTTCAAATTTCTAATTACCAGGTAATAATACTAAAAATCTGAGATGATTAGTTTCTATTTCCTCATCAACTGGAAGATAAAATGGACCAAACCGCTGTCCACGACATGTGGATTGCATTTTGACATGAACATCACAATTCCCAGAAGCTCTTACTCCATCCAATAGTGTAGCCAGGAGAGCATCTCTTTAAAAAAAGTAAAGAAAAAATAAAATAGTTATAAAAATATGCATAAAAATTAAGCGTAGCAGCAATTTAACATATAAATAACTTGATTAATTGTCTATACAACAGATATAATTGTAATAAAAAGCCAAAATATCTCATACCGTAAAAAGTAACACTTACAGTAATTATGACTTTAATACTTTAATTTTCTTTTAGAGATGATTATAATTAATTTAAGAGAAGCATTAACCTTCAGACAAGATGCATTGATAAATAGTTGAAAGTAACAAATTAAAATTAAGATACATCAGTGTTGAATCTGGGGGACAGCCTCCCCCCCGAGCTAAACCAGAATTCTTGATTGTATTTAAAATCACTACAACTGTTTGTTCTTTTTTTTTTTAAAGGGAAATAAAGAAATAATAAGAACATGACAATATTGTTTTCTGGCTTAATAGGTTCAAAAATTTTCCTACTTTCCAGTCATTCCACTTGTACTTGTAGTGTTGATGCGGTCAAAAACATTTTTTGGCTAGTTATTTCATTGTATTTTTTATTACATTAATACAAGTATTGTAGTCTTCTTTACGATTCTTATTGTCAGGTGAGTAAAGCCTGTAAAGTTAAAGTGTTTGGGTTTACGTAAGCCAGGAGGTTTGACAATTGTCACAAAGATAGAAAATTTTTATGACCTCAGCCTCCCCCAGACCTGAATCCTGGATTTGCCACCGAGATACATAATAAATAGTACAATAATGACGATTTTCACAGCATATAAACAAGAAGCCCATATATATAGTATGGTATTTGCTTTGGCACTACATATACTAAAGTATATATAACACTATGAATAAAGCTATAGTAATTATAAAAGTGAGAATCTATACATCATAGTAGGCAATAGCTATGATGTATATATAAATTTGTTAAAACAGAAGATGCGATCAGAATTTTAACAAAATTATCAGAATCGATAGTTTTAGGGTATGAGAGCAACACCCAGACTCAGCTACAATGACCTTGATAACAATCTGAAAGAGATGCTATTAGCTATTTAAGGATTCTGTCACACTCATAGATTCAATATTCATAGAAACATTTTTAAATGTGCAATGACAATAAGTAATGCTCAATATAAAAGCTATACTGATGATGTATTAAAATAAATCAATCCTGGCTTGATTTAGAGTCAAATAAAAGTATCATATGGAATATCTATAAAGAATTACACAACATAAATGAAACTAACATTGGTAATTCATAAAACAATCACAGTATTAATAATTAGACTTAGAAGAAAATGATTTTGCTCTGAACCAACCAACTAACTATATGAATATTTTCAAATGAAAAGCATTATCTTTTACCTGTCACTTGATGTATATGATCTAATTTGGCCAGTGACATATTCAACACGAAACTTTTGTGGATTATCAGGATGACGAATCAAAGCATATATCTGCCAAGAGAAAAAGCAAAGTCAGTTATCATAACACTTTTGTTTTTTACATAGCACCCATATTTTAATTAATAATATTTCATTCTTTCAGAATTGTTTATAATGATAATGCTTCTAATTTGATTATTATTTATTAGTTAAAAGTATATGCGATGTACTTAAACACTGATTTTGACTTTAAGAAACATTTCTCCATGTTCTATTTAATATGACAAAAATCTATCCACACTTTTTTTTTTTTTTTTTGAAGTTGCTGCAAATCTGCTTTCTAATGAATAGCCCATAACTATCATTACAGGAAAATACAGACCTGCCAACTTCCAGGTTTGAAAAAGAGGGAGACATTTTCAATTATACATACACAATCACAAATGTGCAGAAGGGACAAAATTTACTTTATTTAACTCATGAACAAATAATGTGGAGGGGGCCTAGTGAGACAATCTTTTATTTTGGCTAAATTTTTCAAAAAAATTCTATTTTTTTTTTTTACAAAATAAATGAAAATGTATTGATTTTTAAAAATTGCTTAGCTGGGTTTTAAAATAATCTGATAAGTTTTTAAAAAGACATTTTTTTTAGTCCTCACTCTTCCAAACATAAACCAATGCTGATAGTCACTAGTCAACAAGTCTGGACACGATACCGCGGCAAAGAGCTAATGAAGAACCCGTAGAGGAATGACGTCACACATTCGAAATTTGAAGAGAATGTGGTCGAGGCAAGTGCTGGATTTTTCTTTTGAAGCTCTCTTATTGCTTTTTTTATTATTATTATTACTATTTATTTATTCCGATTTCTCGAAAATACTATAAAGCGGGAGGAAATCTGAGAATCGGGAAGCAGGAGAAATTGTTAAAAAGCTGGAGACTCCCGCCAAAAGCAGGAGAGTTGGCAGGTCTGAAAATAATATAATAATTGATATATTAATACAGATGCATGGGTTATCTAGCGAGTAAGTTCCATTAGCAGCAGTGGCGGCTCGCGAGTTCAGAAACGAGAAGGGCTGCTAAATAATATTTATCAAAAGAATACAATTTTAAAAAGCTACAGTGACTTCTCACTTGTACGCGCTCTCTTTTAAGCGCCGTTTTCACTAAAGCGCGTTTTTTTCGTGGTCCCAGCCAGAGATATAGGAAAATAATGATAACCCTTATTCATTTATGCACCGCATTAAAAAAGCACCTTTCACTTATGTGCGTCCAAAAAATTTTCTTAGTTCAAATAGTTTTTTTTCAGCGGAACAAAAACCCTTTTTGCTTTGCTTCTAGGAATGCATTCCCTTGCCCTTCCTCTATTGTTCAGATTCCAGGAACGCATTCCTCTAACTTATACACAGGGATGTACGTGGGGGTTCTTGTGATTGACACCAGTAAAAGTCTCATTTATACAACAGCCAATTAGAGAAGTTAGCATGGTACGTACCATGTAGCTTTGATCGCTAACGAAAGAACCATCTTTTGAGTTTTTATTAGATGGCTAAGTTTTAAAATGGCAAAAAGAACGAAATTGTCGCTTTCATTTCAAATGAATGTTATTAAAAAATTCGAAGAAAATCCTTGCACCTCGAAAACTGCTGCAGCGGAGCATTTTAATGTCCCAGAATCGACATTGAGAGAGATTTTTAAAAAATCGGGAGTATTTTCATTTTCTTTGTGTTCTTAAAAAATAATTAACGGAAGTTATACACGTATTTGCATTTTGAAACTAATCTTATTTACATTTTTCAGTAGTATATACATAGTATTAATTAACACTATATGTACACTGTATTGATGTTTCACTTTTAAGATCCCTTTTCTGGTTTTTCACTTATGCATGTCTCTCACTTATGCGCGTTTTTTTCGCTGTCCCCTGCGTCCGCGCATAAGTGAGAGATCACTGTACTTTATATTTCAATAGGCAAAATTTTTTAATTCCAAAGCCAGATATGAAATTTCCTGCGCCTCAAACAAATTAAATAACCAGCATATGACATTTACTACTAATTTTACCAAAAAAAGTTAAGTGAATGTTGATGTGACCATTTTGCTGACGAAAAAAAAATCAAAGATCGACATACACACTTCCCTCCTCGCCCACTTCACTCGCTAACACTCTTCCAAAATTGAATATCTTCTTCAAAAGAAATCTAGCCTTCTACCAAGAGAAATCAAATAACTAATCAACTAGATCTGTTTCTGTTGACGCAACACAAACCGAAACCCATAAACAGCCAATGAGATTACTATTTTGTTTGGGAATGAGGAAAAAAATATATATATATATTAAAAAGAGCATCTTCTTCTTGTTCAGGTTGGTTCTGTGCCAGCCAGAGCTGTGTTGACTTTCAGCCCATAGCCTGTCTAAGGTAAAGGCAGAAAGGGTTGCTTTCTCCCTTCGGAGTAACTGCGCTGTGAATGGATTTCAGAGGGGCAGAGCATTTTGCAGCTCAGACCTGCGTTTCTCTTCGTTTGGATTCATTTTATGTCTTTTTTTCAATTTTTTATTGCTTTTTTTGCATATTTGTAAGTTATTGCACTCTGAGAGTGGAAAAGTAAGCAAATAAGATTAAAAACGAAAAATGAAAGTTTAAAAAATAATATCAGAGGAGGGGGGCTGCAGCCCTAATGGACGAGCCACCACTGATTAGCAGTTAAAACTGCAGCTGTGTTCCAATTCCAAAAGTGTGCATAAGTTCAGTTTGAACTATCTGCAAGAAAGATATCATTGTTAGGAAAGACAGCAAGCACATTTTCTTAGTAGATTGTGATAATGTAAGCATTAAAGCTCAGACCTGAATTTGCATTCTTATTCATTTTAATAGAGGACCTTCTCTAATTTCACATATGCTTCAAAAGGAAACAAAAAATGAAAAAAATCCTGTAACTTTAAAATTGAATATTAAAAAAGCATGAAATGCTTGTCATTCTTAATACTGGGAAGAACTGTAGGATAAAAATTCTAAATACTGAAAATAAGGAAATTTCTGAAAAGATAAAAATACTTTTCACAGTCTTAATATTATTTTCGGAATTTAAAAACAATGCAAAATAACAAATACAAAACTTACTGAATTTAATGGTCTAATAGTGACTATAGAATATGTTTGAGGATCCCTTTCAATTAAACATGTTTCTGTCAACCCTAAAATTCTTTTTACAGGTTCCTGTAATAAAACAAACCAGACAATGATTTTCAGCTACTTAAGTAATATGAAAGACACTTATCTTGCGGATGTTTTAAATATATATGCATAAATACTTTAAGATGATTGTATTAATACTAATTATGAATTCACTTATTTAAATAACATTCCTACATAAAAATATATGCACTCATGGCATAAATATTATGCAACCTTATTCTGAGCTCATGGAAGACAGGAAGTCACGCTTTTACATAAAAGACTTACAAAATGATATAGAAACATTCCAAAAACAAAGCTAGATCTTACAGGTTTTAGCAATAAAATGTTAAAAATGTGTCCAGTATTAATACAAACTAAGTCAGCACTTATTCATAAAATACTGAGCACAGTCAGTATTTATAAATATAGGATCTGAACAACATATTACCTAGAGATCCAACAAACTTAATATGAGCACTGTGAATGTAGACTCGTTATATACTGAAAAACCTATCCTACTTTTAAAAAAATACTCTAATTAGTGATTGCAAATTAAAAAAACTTAAATGAAACAACCACTGCATGGAAAACACTTGTAAACACGTGAAGAAATCTTTATTAAAATGACAAATGAGCTCTTATAATTTTTAATTCAAAAATTGTCTTTCAGTTATTTTAAATTTAAACATCAGCATATATTTTAAATGTGATTTAATCTCAGTACCCTTAAGCAACAGTAGTAAAAATCATAATAGCAGACTATTATTTTATAACAATTTTTTTCTACAGTACAAATTTTTCCTACAACATTAATTACTATGACATACAAAGTATTCATAGTAATTCCAACAAATAATTACTTTATCTTATCTGATAACAAACCACCAATGCCAGTAGTTTGATCAATCTGCAATTTTAAAGACAATGAACAGATTGAGAAAAATATACCTACACTATATCTACGAGATTCCTTATGTACAATGAAATCAGATACAGATGTAATAGCTTCATCGGAGCTGCAAGTAAAAACCACAATAAATTTGGTGAATTTCTAATATATTACTGTAGTTAATAAGAAGGGTAAGATGTCATACATGAATTAATAATTTAAATTAATTAACTTGATCCACACTTTAAAGAATTAAAATGAAAACTATTCAAAATTTTAAAAAATTCAGATACAAAATGAAGAAAAAAACATCAATGGCTATATTGCTCAACAATAATTAAGATTATAATAAAATATATTCTAATTTCTACAAAATTTTCAAACTATTGTTTTAAAAAAATATTCCAATAAAAAAGCAAACAAGCTAGTTAACAAAAAAATGAGTTGATCAGCAATGTTAAGAACAAAATAACAGTGGTAATAAGTGCAAAAAAACCAGCTGAAATGAAAAGACATCTGAAAACAATATAAATAAGCTACTTTGAAGCCAAGACATAACATCAATTTTGTATTAATCACTCTGTAAGTATTCTGTAAATCATACTAGACTGAAAATAAAATTACAAAAAGTAACCTTCATTATAAAAAGAATTACCACTATGACTAAGTGACTTTTCAGTATAATGTTTGATATATACCTATATTTTCCTAATCTTGTCTCCCAAAATGAATTGGTTGTCATGGTTTCTTTTGTAACAGGTATAAACACTCCAATATTATTTACAGCATACTCGGCAGCTTTTTTCAATAGCTCATCTCTTTTATCACAAATGAAAAAATGCTGATAAAGAAACAATTAGTTGTCATTAAAATCATATAGAATCAGCTAAAATACAAAACTGAAATAATCTTTTGATAAATTATGTTTGAAAATAATTATTTTCTGTAGAACAAAATAGAAATCGATAACTCATACCTAATTTTTAAACACTCTAAACATTTCATTTACATGAAAAGTAAGTATTTTTAAGCTACAACACTTGCAGGGAATGAAAGCAATTCAAGACAGAGATTTAGAAATGAAGTGACAGACCACAATTTATATAGCATAAACTATTTATTAAACATAAGAAATTCTAAATACGGATTTTCAACTACATTATAAAATATAAAAGTCAAAGAATATCATTCATTACTATTATTACTGCTCTTAAACTGCATTTTAAAAGTAGAAGAAAGCTCAAGACACTGAAAAATTACCTGCCGTCCAAATTCATTGCACACAATTACAAATCCACCTTCACGATCTGACACAGGAACTAACTTTTCTATATTTTTATAATCATACGAAGCTATTTCACTTCCACTAGTGACATCTTTTTGAACTATTGTGGCAGGGCCAAGCTCTAGTATAACTGGAAGAGGATTATCTGACCAGTGTAGCTTCGAAGCTCTATAATTCTGAAAGGCAGTATACTACTTAAAAACAAGATTTTTATAAAGAAATAATTGTCTAAATAAAAGTATTTAAATTCTACAAATATATAATAAACATATTCAAATATTGTTTTGATTGGAAGTTACAGTTTACATTAAACCTTCAAAAATAATTTATGACCAGATTGTAAATAAATAATTTTCTTTTATGAATATGTACCATGAAGTGATTTAATTTACTTTTACTTTTTTTTCTACACTTTTGGGACACCAACAGAAATGTAGTTTCAAGCATTATAACGGATTACAATCTTTGGAGGCTTATTCAAATAACTTGTGTCAAAGGCAAAATAGATTTCTCACCAAATAGAATCATTAATTACAAAAAGCAAGAAAAACAAAATATAAAACTTTTAAAGACTGTCTGATTATATACAAACACAAATTATATATTTTTTAAATACAATTAATAAATATATTCTTTTTTAACGTGGGTCCCTCACACATTAATTTCCATCCAAATAATAAAAATAATAACCCATACTATAGTGATTTCTTATCCATATAATATGAATAACTATATGTTATTCAAAACTTAATAGCTATCAAAACTACCATGTATTGAGTTTTGTCTAAACATTTTTTAATTATCTTTCTACAGCTTGTACAATGTATTTCTTGCAACTGGAGATGCGCATACAACACTAATATAAAGCAATATAATTAATACACTAGCAAAGTCATCTTATTATTAAACTATAAATTAGTAGTTATATGAAAAAAAAAAATACTTACAGCTGTAACAAATGCTGATTCAGCAAATTTATTTCTGAACCTCTAAAGAAGAAATATAAAAATAATATTGGTAAAAATAATATTAATAGTAAAGAATTTATCTGCACTTTGTTAAATCCAAATCATACGTAACATGTTTTTGGTTAAGAGAACTAGCCAAGTGTTCCAAGTTTCCAAGATAAGATGTATTTACACAAAATTATAAATTAAAATTAAAATCAATTAACCTACCTAATCTTTAATGACTGCATAGTCAAAGAAAAGATAATCACAGGTGAAAAATAAATTATTATATTATTTATAAAAACAATTTTGTATAATATTTCTTATGGTCTGTCTTCACTGACCCTCAATGTCAGATTGAAAATCTGAGGATGTTTCAATCTTACGTGGGGGTGTGTAGTGTTGGAATTCTCAAATCGCACTCGCTGATGGAGGGCGCTGTCCTCCCCTGAGGGTCAAGGATTGTTTTTTTTAATCAGTTGATTTGCGAACTAGAAGGCTGGAGGAAGATTTTGGAAGGTGTCGGCGAGTGAGGCCAGGATCCCAATGCTTATATCTGATTGACATGGTTGACCGCAAAGGGTCCAGACATATCTTTCTGTTTGTGTCGTTGCTGACTGTGAAGGGTCGCAACAATTATTTCTAATTTGCTATTCTGTCCATACTCAGTATTTACCTAGTCTTCTGTGTTGTCATCTACATAAACTGTTTTGTTTTCATCTCTGGAGCATTGGAAATCCATTTAAAAGTACCAACAACAACACCTTAAAAAGGGCCACGATTTGTCACAATAACTATATCAGCATACATGAACAGTACACTCCTGTCAGCCGTCCAATTAAGTATTATCAATTGTCAGAACTTTTACTTTCCCCTTTCAAAATGCAACAAAAAATTTACATTCATGAATTAAAAAAAATAATAATTCAAATTCTTTGCACATGAAGTCGCGGGTAACAGCTAGTATGTCTATAAAAAGGAAAATTTAATAGCCATAATTTGCTTGCTTTATCACAATTAAAAAGCAATATTTTTTCATAGCATCCATGTTTAATGAATGGAAACACACAACTTTTTATATGGTTTCCCTTCTCTAAAAGAAATAGGGATGTACATTTTAGATATAGAGATAGATTAACATGGCATTTCTATCTTCATGATTATATGGGTTAAAAACTTCAAAACAAACTTTACAGAATGAGTTTGTGTCAATATTTTGAGGTAAAAATGCTAAGTACCATTCTTTTAAAACCAAATAAAACTTGAGAGGTTAAAAATAAACTTAGAAATGATGAGTTCTTCCATTGGTGATTTTTCCAGAAAACTCTGTACCTTATTATATTTCTATGCCACTGTTTAATCTTGAATGCTTACTGCTCTGGATATTTCTTTATCACTGTCAAGTAAAAATGTGGGTGCATTTTAACAACTAATTACAATTAAACTTTTAAATTTGCAGATGATGTCTAAATCTTGCCCCCACATATATATATATTGACCATTCAAATATGTAAGAGCTCTCAGCTTTGTTTGATCTTTTTAAAAACTAAACAGGTATCTTTAAAATATGCTACAGAATGATAACAGAAAGAAAAGGTATTTTAAAAATTCTTACCAATGCTTCAGTGAGTATTTCGGCTCTAAGTTCAGATACAAATCTCATTGATTCACTTTTTCTGCCCTTTTTCATATTGATTACAAACTCATCTGTTGTTTGACCTTTTACTGTTGGAGTTATGCTGATAAAATCACTGTAGAACCACTAAGAGAGGAACAAACATATAAAACTCTTTACATGCACCAGGTAAAGGATATCAAAACGATAATAAAGCATATGAAGTAAAAATGTGTCACTGTAATGTTTATTTAATCTTGTCAAATGATTATCGCAAATCAAATTTAAAATGTTAAAATAATATAAATGATGAAATGAACTCTTAAATGATAAAATAATTATAATGATGAAGTAAACTCTTAATTAAAGAAATTGAAAATTCTGCAAGAAAATTAAAAGTATACAAATAAGGATGCACCGATTTTTAGTAAAAAAAAATGTAATAGAAGCGACTTTATTTTTATGAATGTAAATATCACGAGTACACTGGATGTCTGAAATGCTGTGACCCTGGTTTTAATTCCTTAAATATGATGCAAGACATATATGTTAAAATATTAAAAGTAAAAAAAAGGTGCAGAATTTTGTGAAATCAAAAATAAACAAAGATAATTATATTTAAAGAAATACAGATTTTGATTTCTTTTTCATTCACAAAACTTGCAATGAGTGAAAGGTCCCCATATACTAATTAGATGATATGCAAAACTTCAGCATCGTATCAAAATGAATAAATAAAATAAAAAATTTATAAAGATGTTAAGAAACTAAAAACAATTTAACCCTCTGAGCGGTTAGCTATTTTGATATACTAGCTTTAAAATCTTAAAAAATTTCTTTTAAAGAGAATAATTGGAATTAATCAAGTCTCTGAAATCTTAAGATATTTTATCCATGGTAGTTTAAGAAATTATACACATAAACATGAATTATATATTTTTGAACTCAATATGAGAAATGGAAAAATACATATGAAATGCTTAGAGCATTAAATTTAAAGATTTTGACTTAAATACCAATGTCACAACACAGAAATGCATGCATATGTAAATAATATATATTTCTGAACTTCAGTTTCACTTATAAAGATATCAGAAATATGTTTACTGAAAAAACAATTTAAAATTTTGCAAGACTGATTGAAAAACAACAAATGGAAATTGCATATCAAAATGCATAACCCTTTAAGACCGGACGTATTTTTTAACAAATGGTTTAAACACTGACTACAACTCAAAAATGGACAGTATCTGCTATCCAATGAGAAAAATAGATCTTTAGAGATACTGGAAACAAGAAAAATCATTTCTTCTGGCATTTACTACATATAACTAACCAGGAACAGAAATATAAGCTAAAGTCTAACCCGCACGATCGTACAGGTTCGGTCTTAAAGGGATATTCAAACAGAGTGAAAACTACACACATATGCAAATAATATCTGCCACTGATCAGTGTACTACATAATGGGGAACTTCAGCATTTTTTTTTATTTTTTAAATCGATTTAAAATGCTTCAAAATGAACAATAACATTTAAAAAAAATTCTAGACAGTTTTGTATTTTTAAAATTTGCAATCAAAGTTCGCCTCTCAGAAAACGCGGGAAAAACGATCCATTTTGGCGCGAAATGGGTCTGACGTCAAAATTGCCAGACAGGGGAGAAACACTCTTCCTTCCCGTTCGCGGTGTATAAAGATTCTCTTTTTTTCTATACTTTCCGACTATCGCATCAGATAAAATAATGTCGGAAAGATACAAGTATTGTATTGTTCCTAAATGCCATAATACAACTGTAACGGCACCCGATAAATTATTTATCAATGTGCCAAAAAATTATGTTATTCGCAAAAAGTGGTGTAAAGCGATGAAGACAGATCCGAAGCTAAATCCGGAATTATCAGCAAGCAGCGTTCGTCATGTCTGTGGAGATCATTTTGATGCGAGTTATTAATCTATATTATACCTATTAAAAATGTATATCATGAAGCACAGTAAAACTCAGAATTCGATATCTTTTTTGTTTTTAAAAGAAGTATAAGGTGAGGTTAGCAGCAAAAAAAATTAAGATATTTTAAAGCAAATAGTTAAAAGTTAAGTAGTTTTTTCCCATTTGATTACATGGAATTTATTTTTTTACCCTTTTTGGCCCCTCAAAGGGTAAAAATATAGAAGATCCCACCTACTTTAAGAATATTTTTTTTAAAAAAACTTGCTCATGTTATTTTATAGCATAAATTTTTTCAATAGATATTCGAATGTTTCTTATATTTTTTAAAAAATTACCAGTACTATTGAAAATTAACAAGAATATCTTAAAAATTAGTTTAAATTCACGACTTTTTTGATAAAATTCGTTTTCATTTATAGTTCAACAAAATAATTCGCAGAATTAACATTTGATGCAAAATAAATTCTTTATATTCAATGAATGCATTAAAATCAAAATTAGTCTTCAAAAAGTTAGTTTGCTCATCAATTATTATAGTTGAGAAAAAGTGGGATAAATTTATCTCATCATGCATCTACTACTTACAGATACTTTGTTCGTATCTTTTCTTTTTTTTGCAATTTTCGAAAGTGGTTACAGTTTTATCATTTTTAATTTTTTAGTGTATTTCTTTATAAAAGTTATGTTTACCAGATTTTATATTAATTAGTATAAACTAGTATTTTAAAATTAATACTCGTACAAAGGAAATAATTTATATAGTAAAATAAAGTGTAGTAAAATAAAACTATATAAAATAAAATTAATTTTTAAAAGGCACAGGTGTGTTTTTAAAAAAAATGCCGTACCTGAAATTATTTTGAACGGAACTTCTGAAATGAATGAATTCCTGTTTTTTTTTCTGTAGGCATACGAAATTTAATACATCATGCAAAATCAGGTTCTTTTCTTTTCGTTCTTGTTTGTGCAACAGAAATCGCAGCATCTTTTCAGTATTCCCGAGGGCCCCTCTGCAATTTATTGTTGCTTGATGGTTTTGAAAGCTTATCAGTTTTAAGGCGAAGCCTTTTCTGTATAGTATAGAGCCCTATTCCAGTAACTGAATGCATTCATGGGAAGGTCAAAACAACTTTTCTTATGAGATAATTTACGAGCCGGCATTTTGTGTCCAGTTTCTTTGTCGGAACTGAATAATTACAGACACATATACTGACAAAACATTTGTGTTATTTCCCTTGTAATAAAATAAGTAAGCGATCAGGATTTTACTGACAGAAAGTCAGTTGCTTGCTTTGTTCCGAAGCTTTCAAAGAGATCCATAAAAATACTACAGAATAGTGTGTCACATTTGAGTGCTGATTGTTGGAAAATCTGCTGCATTCAGAGAGATACACATTCTTTCAAGGCATTTTCAAATAAAGGGCTGACGATACGATTCGCGGAAGAGTCTCGGGGAATACGGAAGACCATTGATGGGCGGAGGGACTAGGTCATATCACACCTTGTGAAAAAAACTAAAAGCAGAAAAAATTCTTTATTTGTAAAATATTTTGTAAAATTGAACGCTGAATAGTAGAAAAGCTAAAAACTTCACTTTTAAAATGTTAGCTGGTACAAACGCCTTGATTCAAAGCAGAGTACAGAACTAGCGAAAGAGAAGTATGCGAAGGAAGGCACCCTCGACGTCAGAATCTACTCGGCCAATGAGAGTGCGTTTCAGATTGCACCATGATTCCTGCTATTTCAGCGCATCTTTTGATCTCAATATTCAAATAAATAAATTTTTCTGTAAAATTTCACTAGCATATTTTAAATTAGAATGATTTTTTCTACAAATACGGATGGCTTTCACATGTTTTTAAAAAATGCTGAAGTTCTCTATTGTTCCTATAAATATTTCTGATATTCAACTTGATCAAATACACAGAAGTGTTATTAGTTGAATGTACCTCTGTCTTGGCATGGGTGAAAAACAGTTTGGACAAGCTTTGTAAACTCTGCATAAAAGTGTTATTTCTAAGAAAATTTTATATTAGTAGAAACAATTTTTACCTTTTGTAATTGGTGGATGACCTTTGAAATGCGAGCTACAGACAAGAATTTTATTCTTGGAGAGGCATCAAAGAGTTGTCTAAGTCATTAACTTTTGCCTTTTTATGACACAATGTACATGTACAATACACATGTACACACAATCTTGTACATGTTATTAGTCTACGGGGAACATTTTACTTACAGGAAGTTTTTCTGCATGAGGGCCATATAACAAATAAAATTTTATATTTCTTTAAATATAATTCTTTGTAATTTTTTTAATTGATTTCAAGAAATTTTGAATAATTTTTTTGTATATAGCTAGAATTAATATTTAAAAATTTAAAGCTGATGTCAATGTTATTTGGACATCCTGTATATAAAAACATTTTATATATACTGTTAAATGAGTTGTGTTCATCCCACCTTCTTTTCCATGATTAAATGTGGTTTTTGAGAATAATAGCTATTTGACATACATAAGAAACAATGATATATATATATAACTTGAGGTTCTGTGAAGTCCACATAAAAATATAATAAAATATCACTTTCCACAAATATAATACAAAACAAAGGACACAGATCAATCAAAGATCAGTACCTACAGAAGAGAATGTAAATTGACTTGATAAAAAAAATAGAATCATGTACATTGAAATTATCCCATTATAACAGCTTTTCAAAAACTACAGTAACTACATGCTGCTGACATATTTGTTACATAATTAGCCAAATTTTGTGTTGTCTCATATTAAAAGGAAGAATGCACATTAAATAAGAATGCGTAAAAAATTAGAAACAAATGAACATTAAGGATCAGAAAAATACCGTTAACAAAAAAAAGTCAAAATGATAAAAGTATGCAAGAAAATCACAACACCTAAAGTCTGGATTAACTATGGTTCATAAGGTTTATTCATTGAGTATTTAAAATAAATTAAGTAACCACAACATTATTTTTATCATGCTTTAAGTTACAAGTCAAGTAATTCCAACCATCAATATTTTTGTAGACATATAGTCATTATAGGAAATCTACTATAACTTCACAAACTGGCAAAAGCAAAAAATTACTTAAAATCTTATACAAATTAATAGTTAACATTTACTTTGTAAATAAATAAACTAAATACTGTCAATTATTGCTCAACTGCTAATTAGAATACTGAAAGAGATCTCGGATTAATAAAAATTTAATTTATAAAATTAAACATTAATAACATATCTAACTAAAATGATATTCATTAAATTTTATTAAAAAGCTGATTAGTTAAAAGATAAAAAAAAAAAAACAATGAAGGCTCAAATAAGGTTTATAAATTCTTAGAGATATTTCACTCAATTTGACCACTAGTAAACAAGAAAGAAAATTATTTCAAATGAGTTACAATAAAAATTACCAATGCTTTTTTTAATTAATTCACATTATCTTTAAAATAATGCACAGAAATGGAATTATTCACTATTTTCACATATTTGGTTTAGAATTTTAAAGAAATTTTCATCTAAAGCACTCACCTGATTTGTAACTTCTAATTTATTAGGACTGTAAGTAGATATGCCCATGGTCCCAATGGAAAATATTCTTTTGTACCTAAGAGAAGAGAAGAAACTTTCTAAAGACAAAATTTTAAAAAGCTTTACATTCAGAATTCATGGTATATAATATTTATTATAAAAACACTGAAAAGAAATTTTAAAAATGGAATTTAGGATGTAAAGAAAAAGTTACTAAACAGACATATTCTCAAAAATATAGGACACTTATTCAATACTGTAAGCTTATGACTTTTTATCCACACTTTTAACAAACACTTGGAGAATATGGGATGTGTGTGTGGGGGGGAGTCAATTAACAGGTTAACATAAAAATATAATTACCATAGTATTTATATAAATCTTCAGTAAATATAAATCAAATAATAAATAGTTATAATTAGTCAAATTATAAATAGTTTATATAAATCGCTAATAATATTATAATAGTATAGTTAGTCAAATTATAAATAGTTTATTTAAATTGTCAGTAAATATTTTTGAACATGAAAAGAAAAATAGTACACTTCAAAAATATGTACCCCCCAACTGCCTGTATTTTTTTCTTCTCTCTCCAAAGAGAATTGTTTTTTCTTACATGATTCATATAGCATGGCATTTTCAAGATAATGTGAAATAGTGATTTTTGGATGATTTCACCAGAACTTTCAATAAACAGTCAAGAACAGAAGAAGTAAACAAGTTAATATGTATTTCATGAATAAGTTTTTTCAGAAAAAAAAAACTATTTATTCATGATTTTTTTCAAAAAAAAAAACTCATACAGAATAAATAATTCAGAAGATAAGAAAAATATTTAGGGATCCACTAACTTCCCCTTCCATGAGAGTTTTGTAACCACAAAACAAGCCACGTCTTCATTGTCTTTCAATGGATTCATTTTCTAATATTTACACCTAGAGAATAAAAATATTTGGAAATCAAAATAGATACAAAATAGATAGATATATAGAAAAAAATATAAAAATCTGAATAATTATAATATTAAAATTAATGCAATTATAAGAAACATTCAAAATACGTTACTATTTTTGATAACTTCTAGAAGAGTACAAACAAAAAACAAATAAAATGCAGTAAATAAGATTACACTGAAGTTGATGAATGGTTTTCATGTGATTAATGTCAAAAAGAGATTAAATCAAACCAATAGGAGAGTTCTTATAGATGTCTAACATATCTCAGGTATCCAGTACTTTCTTCTACAGTTTTTCAGGTATCCGTACTGTGTCTTTCACAAGACACAGGCTCAATGATTAATTAATTATAAAGGCAAAGAAAGCTATACAATATGAAATACATTTTATTCATTATAGCTGTATAATATATTTTTTATAATGATATTAATGCATGAAAAACTGACTCTAAAAAAAGAACACAAAAAAATGCCAAAAAGTGAATGACAAACAAATTTGACAGAAAAATGAAACACTTATCCAATCTATATTAAGTATCTTCTGAATGACAAATACAACCTCCTTATCAGAATATTAGCTAAAAGTGGTAGATACCAAGATATAGTAACACATTTTCATTTCAATTATTGTATTCCAAGGTGAAAACTAGATACAAGGAATAAATAAAAAAAAAATACCTGTCAATAAACAAAACTATTATGAATTTCTTAATATTAAGTAATAATAACATTATTCAAAAATATTAACGTATTTCTTCCTATTTCTTGTGCAAATATTAAAGGTGACAACTTGAAAAACAGAATGTTATGTTACATCTCTGTATGACAAGTCACAAGTCCTAATCAAAATTATTCATAACCATGATTATCTTTTAATTCTTTCTCACAGGTAACATCTCAAAGTTTAGTCATCTCAATCGGTTTACTTTATCAAAATAAACAAAACAGTCTTGCATAACGATGAAACATGAATAAATACTAGGAGATAATCAAAACATTAACAGCAAATGAATGGCATTTCTTTCGCTTTTTATAGAAAACGATCAGTTGTAGAAAGTATAGCGTTTGTACGAATTTGAATGGCAAACTGATGATGAGAAAAGCGCAGTCTGCATATCCAACGCAGTGCAATCAGTTTTAGACAGAGAAAAAGTAAACAAAATCGTATTCACAAATCAATATAATACAATCACTCAATTAAATAAAAGAACTTCAATCAACGAATTTCAATTCAATAACACACTCATGTTTGTGCAAAATAACAGGCATTACCTTCTGAATAAAGTTTCCTACGAATACAAACATTTCTTTGTGACCGTCAATTTCTAATAATCATTTCTCTCTTTCACATGGACTTTAAACAAAAATCGATGTAACATATACATTTCTACAAAAGACATCCACGAATCTAAGAAATGTTACATTGTATAGAGATATATATGTTTATTAAGTTTATTTTAGAACAGTCTGGGTTTACGGGCATAACTTGATTCAATTATAAACACCGCTAAGAAACGAAAACTTGGAGGAGGATCACAGAAACTTGGAGCAGGCGAGTCACAATATTGATGACGATTAAATTTCGATGTTACGTGAAATATGTGCTGCATGTCAAACATTACGAAGACAGTCTTGAGAACGGGGACAAAAAATTTATTAAATAACATTGAAATGCTTCCAGCTAAGAATTTTCATTGAAGTCTCACAGGATGTTACAACCATTTTATTAATCCTCTCTTCCAATTCCGTGAAGACACTTTGGTAGTAATCCATATTGCTGTTCTAGTGCGACTAAAATACGCCATGCGTACAGGTCTATTCTGGTACGCCCGGTCGGGTTGGGTAAAATTGAAACGGTAATTTTTTTTTGTATGGTATAGAAATCCAAACTACTGTATGGATTTTCTTCAAATTTTGCTGACAAATACTAATAAATATAAGAAAGGTTTTTCGCGAATTTTCGGGACAATGGACCTTATGCACCCTTTGGGTTCGAGAGTATAAAAAAACAGCTGTGGAGGAATAAACAAAACGATCGGCCTATAAGCGACTCAGAAATAAAAGCAGTTCTGAGTCAGCTGTTTAAGACTGACCAATGGCTGCCTCCGGCAGGTCACGTGTCGGAGGATGTGACGTCACATGCATAAGGTCCATTAACTGAATAGTTTAACGGGTCTATTCTCGTACCCCGGTTGGGTTGGAAGCGTTTCGCCTTTCGACCGCGGGAGGTTAATGGCTTTTTCTCGACCGAAAGAACGGGTCTGATTCTCGTACCTTGGTCGTTTCGAACATCGCGCTTTACACTAGGAAGTGACGTATTTCTGCTGAGCACGCAGCAAATCAAGCGATTGTCTGCGATATTTTTGTTTATGGTTTCAGATTCAGTTCGAGTTTTGAATCGCAAAAGGAACTATGGAGAAGCGTACATTTGCTTCCCAATTCGAAATTATGTTGGATTATTTTGAAAAATATCCACAAATTTTAAGTGGGAAATTTGATCGCATCTTTTCAAAAGACATTAAAGGTAAGAGGTGGGAAGATTTAACTTCTGCTCTTATAAGATGCATTATAATGCATCTTTCTTCCTTTCATAAGTCCATTGTTAAGGGGGGTTATAACATTGATCTTTTACAAAATATACATTTATAATAATATTATACTTTTATAGAACATAAATTCAGTCTTTTTTCAATATATTGATGTAATTTTACCAGTTTTCCAGAGAGAGGAAAAGTAATAAACTTTTTTCCATGCCAATTATTTTAACATGAATAAATCTTATAAGTTACTATTACAAACCATTTGTTTATTTTCCCAATTACATAAGAAAATAAAACATGAAAAAAAAAGTTATTAAATTCAGCAAGTTTTCACAACATTAAAAAAAATTACATCTTTATCAAGGAACAAGAAAAATTCTTTTATTGTCAGATTTTGCAATTACTTTGTAAATATTTGACAAATTTCTTTGAATTAAAACCCAAATAAAAAAATTGTAATGATATATACGGAATGAGGAAAGCCATTCCACACTCAATGTTAAAAAAATGTTAAAATGTTACCCCAATTTAATTTAATAAGAAAATATTAATTAAATCTTTAAATGTAATTGATCTTAGCTAATTATCAACTATCATTATTGACTATCTTGATGGAGTAATAAAAGATTTCACTACTTTTAAAGATTTAATTACTTTAGATTGTCGTATTAAATTAATAGATTAAATTCTTTAAATTCGATAAAAGATTTAATTACTTTTTAAAAAATATAAAGTAATTGATAAATTCTTCTTCAGATTGGTCAAATGGATTACATTTATCCCGCTAAACCCATTCAAAACACAATTAACGTCTTAGAAGCCTCTATTTTAAACGAAAATTTGATAAGTTCTGATATCGAAACAACACTTCTCGCTAGCGAATAGCGTTTACGCCAGGTACAGAGCTGGCGAGAAATCGGAGTCTGTTTTTTCGACCGAACGAGATCCCAACCGGTAGGAAAAACGGGTACGAGAATCGCACTTGTCGTTAACGGGCGGAAAAAGTGACGTCTCCCAACCCAACAGGGGGTACCAGAATAGACCCGTATTTCTCTTATTCATTAAAAAAAACCTATATTTCCCCTGCGTATTCGCAGTTGAAGTTCTTCTGCTGAAGAACTTAGCAGATTAAACAATAATGTATAATGTAATAAAAGTGAAACGCTTAAATAGTTTATATCAGGAGTGTAGTGGAATCAGAACGCCATTCCGGCAGTGCTTTTTTTTAAAAAAAGAAATAAGCAAGAAAAATTGTACCAACCTCCTTGAAACAGCGCGATTATTTTGCGTTTCGGCACTGCTTATTTCGCGACTAAACCACTGATTTATATGCTATAAGAATGCGAGGTACTGAATATTTTTTCTACAAATTTGCCTCACAAATACTGTGAAGCATTCATATAAATGAAAGTGAAACGCGACGACAGTTTATATATTACAGAAATCCAAACCCGTCGGTGAATCCGTATTTGGTGTCGAATAAAAAGTGAAAACGTCTGTCAATAGCATGTCTCCCTGACTTGATCAGTAAGGCGCATAGCATCGAGTCTGTAAGTCCGTGGTTCGATCCTCCACAGGTGGATACCTTCCTTCAAAGAAAATCAAAACCTTCAGCGTTATGCATATCTGATGTCTTTATAAATCAAAACTACTCAATAGATTTTCTTCAAATGTTTATTACTGATATTAAGAAGCGGAAAGTTTTTTTTAAGGTTTCGTGACAATTAATTAAATATTTCTTTGTTTTATTAGCTGTTATTTCTAGCGTAGCTCGGGATGAATTTTTTTCAATTTTTTTACTAATGAAAAATTAACTATTTAATTAATTGTCATAAAACCTACATTAAAATCGTTCTTATAAGAATATATATAGTAGTGTGAACAAAATTTGAAGTACTTATATAATAATTAATAATAACTTGTGGAGAAAATAAGCTTTCGATGTTTTTTAAAAATCGCTTGATTGAGTTGATATTCTCATTTCAATCAAAATCGTTCCAGTTGATAAAAAAAAAGGGTTTTGCGAATTATAATATTTTATATAAAAATAGTTTTTACACTAAAGATATTAGATTGAAAGTATTTTTATCCAGAGAAACGTCTGGTTTATCAGCTAGTAGTTCATATAATTTTCAAAAGAAATTTTAAAATCCTTTGGTTTTCGATTTTTGAAAATTTATATGGAATAATTCACGCTTTTTAACCTGTTCAGTGTATAGTGAGCTACAGCACTTCGAATACATAGGTTCTGCAGTAGTAAGAAACATTTAAGTCAATTAATTACCTTGTCAGAATCAGAAAGGCTAGCGGTATGAAGACAGTAACAAATGAGGAAGTATATAGTTTCACTACGGTACACAGTATACAGAACTTAGTAGCTGATTATGCGCGGCATTTAAAAAGGTGGTGAAGATGCTGTGTTCGTTTTATTTTGTCTTTATGTGTTTGTGGTTTGTCCCATTTTCAAGAAGCAAATAAAATTAGTAGCAATGAAAATGAAGTTATTACTTCTTGCCTTCGATAACAGTAATTCGTTCTAGAAAACGGGTGAAAATCGAAAACGAACCCTTGACACTTCTTACCGATCTACACGAAAAGGCTCCGGTTACATAGTCTCGACTTCGTGACGAGAGGGTTCAATATCTGATTCTATGGAAAGACCTCTGTATATACGAGCCTGGTGCACGTTAAATCTGTTGTGGGCAGAGCCGGTACGAATAAAAGCAGGGCCAGGTGCAAAGTTGACTTGCGAGGCCTTGAAAAAATTTCGCCCCCAAAAAATAATTTATTCCTTTCTGCTATTTATTACTTTTCACAATTTGGTTAAGTAAAGACTAAAAAAAATACATGAAAATAATAAATAATTAAATTATTTTTATAAAGTTAATATTTTAATCACACAAAAAATCGTCAATAAATCAAACAACAAAAATAATTGCTTCATATATAAAATTTGGTGTTCAACTTACTAAAATAAGTTTACAATATGTGATTTTTGTTTCATTTTGTTACAAGTTTTATAGCAAATTCGTTGATAATATCATGATTTAGATTTTTGGTTAATGCGGATTCGATAGATAAAGTGACTAAGCAAATCAATTGTTCGCCTCAAATGCTAGATCTCAAGTGATTTTTTTATTACTTTTAATCTTGAGGAAGATTTTTCTGCAGATGCGAGCGTTATTGGTAGAGTCAATATAATTTTAAAACAGAAGTAAATTTTTGGTACATTTTAAACAAATTATTTTTAAATAAATATTGTAAATATTTGCAATATTGTGACCTGGAGGGCAAAACTTGACGCCAAATTTTGATTTCGTTAAATAAAAAACACCATTCCATAGCCTGCACCTGGAATAAGAATGACCAATGGCGAATCCAGGCGGGTTATGGGGCTGCAACCCCCCCCCCCCCTTCAGGGCTAAGCAGAATTCTTGACTTTATTTGAAATCACTGCAACTGTTTGTTCTTAATTTCTCTTTTAAAAATATAAATAAAACGTAGTCAACATTGCTTTGGCTTGACAGGCTCGAAAATTTTTTCTACTTATCTAGTTATTTTCCAGTTGTACTTGTAGCGTTGACGCGGTTTGTAGCGAAGACATTTTGATAGTTATTCTATTGTATTTTTATTAATCAGTAGGTAAGTATTGTATTGTTCTTTTGTATTATTCTAATTGTCAGATGAGTAACAAGTCTGTAAAACCTAAAATGTTTTGCTTTATATTAATAGTTTATTCGTCACGACGATACAAAATTTTTATGACCTCACCACTCGACCCAACCGATGAGTTCGCCACTGAAATGAATGATTCTTTTGTGAAATGTATGAGATAAAGGGAATAGGAATGTCACATTTGTTGCCGAACGAACCTATTCATATACTATTCCATTTTATGTAGTTGTAGATTTGACTTGACCACTTGTTTCTTTTAAG
This sequence comes from Araneus ventricosus, assembly GCA_013235015.1. NCBI lineage: Eukaryota > Metazoa > Arthropoda > Arachnida > Araneae > Araneidae > Araneus > Araneus ventricosus. Next base: position 195,396 of record BGPR01001073.1, on the reverse strand, counting down.
TTCGTTTTCGGTGTTTAAGATTTGAATCTACAATGACACGGTAAAACATCGAAACTTTGAAGGCACTACATATAAATATTGACTTTATTATCAAATAAAATTATACACTTATATCTCTTTTACTGCATTACTATTGTCTAGTAAAATGTTTAACTAAAATGTTTACTTTGAAGTACTAAAAAGAAGCTTAAAAAATTTTAGTTTTATAAAATTATTTGTCAATGGCAGAGTATTTGTAAAATTAATCATAGCCAATAAAATTATTGGGATGTAGTACATCGTATCATTAATATCGGTTGCGCGTAAAACTATCTCAACGATAAAACCTGTCATATATTTTCTTGGTCCCTAAATATTGTGTATATACAGGTTTCAATTTCGCTGATACGATAGGGCAACAAAAGACATTACTCTATAGTACCAAAAACTTTCTCTTTACCATAATGGTAAAACAAGCTTCAAAATATAACATGTTGCAAGCAAATTGTTCCCGTGGTCATGGTTCATTGTCTGAAGGACAACTTATAGTCAGAGAATAATAAGAAAAGGAAAATGGTGTAGTTTCTTTGAAATTTGGCATAGTTGTTGGGGGTGTAGCTATCCTCAATGCTATACAAAGTCCCATGCGCTGGAGTGCGTCGGGGTACAGGAGGTCCTAAAATGTAGGTGTTTCTAGTTCTTCTTTAAATATCCTCGAAAACCTGCTGAGTTCTACTCAAAAAACCTCATTTCAAATTTAAACTACATGCAATTTCCTACCAAGTAGCCCTACTTTCATTTTTGTACATCAATAGTTTAGAAAGATAAGGTGATTTAAAAGGTTGTAATCTTCACCGTAAATTCTTAATGTGTGTAAACTGATTAAAAGTGCTGAATCAACAATCTCTCATAATAATCGCATGCAGTATATACATAGTTGCAGGGGTATGTTTCAGTATGTGATGGAGGGGGAGTATGACGTATTTAATGAACAATTACGTCTCACTTCCTCCCCTCACATCATCCTCTTCACAAGTTTCCTTCACTCGTAGTCATCAACGAATTGTAAAATTTTAAAAAGTTGTAGTTTGGAAATTCGACACGGCACGCGTGTTTAGGAGGTGCCCCTAACGACACATACTAAAAGTCCCCGCTGGTGGAGGGGTGCTTCAGGGACATGGGATGGTTGATGGGGGATCTCTAGGTTTTTTTTAAATAACTCAAAAACTATGGATCCTAGATAAAAACTATTACATTAAAGTTAAACTACACACTTTCCTACAAAGAAATAGTCCTAAAATGTTTTGTAAGTTGAATTTAGAAGATACAGGAAGTTTAAATAAATATTTCAGAAATGTCATTGTAATGGTAAAATCAATTAAGTGCTTGAAGCAACAACCCTCAGAAAGACCTCGCCTATACAATATTACTGAGGGTAGTATGTACTGTGTCGAGAGCAGTGTACCAGAAGGGAATGGCTGAACAAACTTATAACGACGAACAGTCGTGTTCCCTTCCTCACATCGTCCGTTCCCTCCACTAGATCCCTTTACTCAGTCTTTTGGTTCATATACAGCGTCAAATTGATGTATTAGACAACAATCTAAATCCCATATCTATGCTGGTTTAACTTAAATACTGCAACCAGTCTACTTAGTTCGGCAAGAACATTTTCTTAGCATTAGAAATAAGACCAGGCCTATTTAGTCTAATACAGAAAAGAAGTACTGCTAAAGGGAACTGAAATGAGAGTGTTATACAGGGAAGCGATAATATATTGATGAGATCTGAGGTTAGAGAAAAGCAATTTCATCCCAAGGAAAGCGTAGGAACCTAGTCGTGTTTACTACTGATTGCTCATACCACCAGAAAGTAAATCATTTATTTTGAAGAATGGGAAGGAAAGTAGTAATTCACTTTTTACAAAGCTGCCAGAAAAGAACTTTCTTTTTGCCCAAACCATCATCTTTCCATACATTCAGTGTGTGACATCACACCAGATATTTATAGAAAAAGCAAAGCACTATAGACTTGGTATTGTCTGGAATCTAATCTAAACCAAGATAAAAAACATTACTGACTCTTTTATAACCTCTAATAACAATTGATTATATCTCCACAAGCTGCGCAGAAGATTTTCTAGTACAAAGCCGTTGCTGACGAACATAATTTGAATAACCGTCAGATTGCAGTCTTCTCAGATGCACCAAGATCAGAGCTGGATCTTTCATTCCTCCAACCAAAAGGGCAGAACAAAGTGAGCTTAACAAGCTGTTTGCAAATGTCCGAAATGTACTCTGAGAGGATCGCTGTTATCAATAGAAAACTGATTGCCAAATGAAATGTCTTTTATATGTTTATATTACTTATAGAAATGATATAGTTAGAGTAGTTAATGTAAGTATTTTGCCGATTTCATAAACTTTTTTCATAAAAAACAGTTTACAACCACTTATTGTAATTATGAACTTTTTCAAACTGCTATAATATTCTAAACTATCTCATCAGAGAACAATGTGCAGACTATTTTTTAGGAGAAATTCATGTTAGCTTTAATTTTTACTTAAGTTTTTCGCTAGGATCCATGTTTTCGAGATGATTCAGAAAACTAGAAATCCCCTTTCAACCCCCCTGTACCCACCCGGTACCTCCACCATGCCGGGACTTTTGGTATATCGTTTAGGCACTCCGCAGCAACTGTGCCAATTCCGAAATTTCAAACTACAACTTTTTAAAATTACAGTCGTGACCGACTACGAGAGAAGAAATTTGGTGAAGGGAATGCAACGGTGCGACTCGCACAAAGGCCCCGCGCCGCTGGGACGGATTTGTGAAAAATTCATTACACTTCTAGAACCATGGGTATCATTTTCTAAGAAATAAAATGGGATTGTGCTGTACGCAGCTTTCTAAAGAGGCGATTACTCATTATAGACAGGTGCATCTAAAAAGTGATTCCTGCCATATGCATGGTACAAAATCATTAGTAACCAGAAATCTCACCGGAAGCAAAGAAAATATCATGGATCCAGGTTTATCGTTTACAGATAGTATCGTTACATACTGGGTTCATTGTATTTCATGCTAAATGCAATAAATTACTGTCTCTTTCTTTTTCTTCATACAGGAGCTCAGAGAATCTACGGTGTGTTCAAGTATTAAGAACGCTATAGAAAATTTTACACTTTTTTACAGAAAATAATTTATTTATTTATATCCAAATATATAATTTTATATTAATCTGGAATCTATTCATAGAAAACTTCAAATACAAAATAAATCAGACAGAACATTTTCATAACCTAATTAATGTTGTTCAAAATGTATTTGAACGGTCAGAAAGGCACAAATGAAAAATAACAACATACCAATTTTAAAAATAAAATATCGACTTATTTAATGATGTTTATATAGGGCCTCTTTTGGCCTGCATCACTACTTTCAGTCTTTGATTCAGCTATCAACCAGTTCTGCTTTTCTGTGTTGATAACGGCAACGTTCATTTTTGATCGTTACTCTTTGATTTTTTATTTTTCTCTCTTCAAAAGAGACTTCTGCATCAAAACGACCATAAATTTTGTTAGATGGGATTAAGGTCGGTGTGTTTTCTTGTCCACCCCAGTATCTTATATACTTGTCTTTTTTTTTTTTTTAGAAAGTAATCTTTGGAAATCTTTGACAGTATGTTTTAGGTCATTATCTCTTTTGAAAGAAGTTATACCGTCGACCCAACTCAAATTTCTGGTAGATTTCTTCAGATTTTGGGACATGATATCGACGTACATACTACAGGAGTACCTTTTACTATTAGTCATCACAATTTCACCAACACTTTAAGGGGAAGACACCTAGTACACAGTTTTCCGCCTCAGGTATTTTACACCTGTAGGGTGCCTCACATTTAAGTGCCTAACCTGATCTCCCTGCACTCTTTACATTTTTTTTATCCAAAAAGGATCATACTTTGTTACTGAGATCATAAAACAAAGTCCATTCAGTAAACCTCTCAAATTTGCTCTTTTGCAAGACAACTGCTACTCACTGCTTTTGTTTGAGTGTTTGAGATATATGAGTTATTTTCATTGATACCCTCTTATCACCTTGAGTTTTTGATTATATAGAAACGTAAAAACCTGACACATACATTTCCAAGTCTTTCTCAGAATATCTTCTTAACGATATATCGTTCTTTTCGGCACAAATCTTAAGCGTTAATAGAGTCTTGCTAACCTTGTTTTGCATTTCTGTCTCTACAGTCTCTTTGTTTTTTGATGGATCCCTGTCGTCTCATACCTTCTTTGCAATAATAGTAGATAACAAACTTCGAACAATTTATACTTCTTTTATTAGCTTTTAGATACCCCATCATTTCGATCTTCATGTTGAGGCGCAAGATCAAAGCAGAAATCTTTAGCTTCTTGAGCATTGATGCAGCGTCCTTGCCTGCTTCATGACAAAAAAATAAATAAATTCCATCAAATTAATCTGTGTGTAAAATTAACAAAGTTGAAAAAATGAAACAAATCCATCTGTACTCTCACTTAAATACTTTATCAGTCGTGCTCGAATAATTTTGCAAAGTTGGTAGATACACTGTTTAAAATAATAATTTCTCTTTCTAAGAAAGCAGTGATATTTCATAAATAACTAAAACTTATATGCATGTTTAATGGAGGCATGAAATACAGTACTAAAATCCAAGAGCAAATAGCAAAATTATGAGTTTTTAAAAATTTTAAGAACAAAAGATGAAATTTAAATAGCTGTCGTTCTAATAATTTTCGAGCAGCACTGTATAATCTCCTAGGATGAGGGATATTCGTCACTAAGCCCTCAACTATATCAAATTTCTTTTTGAATGGGCAAACCACACATTTCTATTTCCTTTCACTTCAACAGTTCGTCTCTTGCCATCCGACTGCGGTTCATAAATCGAGAGTCTGTCCCAAAAATAGTCCTCGTGTTGTCTTCCAAAATCGGACGTTAATATAAGTAAACTAATTATGTAAACTTTCTAATTTTAAAAATATCGGTTTGATATTTAATAGACGGAACATTTTTAAATTGTATATACTGTAGGAGGGATAGGGATATTAATTCTCATTAAGAAAAAAAAATTCACTGATAGCTATTTTCTTAATTGGCTCATTTTTCAATGTTTAGTTGCTTTTGCCTTTTTTCTTATATAAGAACAGAGTAAATATTTTCAACCCATAGATATAATGACACTCTTATAATTCATTGCTTCAAGACATTAGTCTCTAAGATCAATTTCGTTTGCTATGCGAAATTAGCTTAATAATAAAAAAAATTCCTAAATAACAATCACTTACCAGATTCACCTTAAAATTATTAGAGTTTCTATAGCAACATTGCTATGATGTATTTGTCTATGCAATAAAAATAATAAAAAAAATTGATTGAAATTTTTGTGTAAAACTTGAAAGTATGATTAATGCAAAATAATTTGACGTAGACATTATAGATTGCCTACAAAGCTAACAAACTCTGCGTGTCACCAACATGTGAACTGGGCATTACCTACGACGTGCGGTGATGAAATCACTAAATGCGAAAATGCAAGATCCGGTAATGGTTGCAAAATTAAATTGAGAGAAGCTCTTGATGTTATCTTGAGTGATGAATTCCAATCCATAATATTCTTGTTCTACAACTAGAATTCAAATTTTAAGTGACATAATTTAAATTTTCTTCTGATTTAATAAATATAAGCATTTTCTTAGCAGCACTTTGTTATGTTTAAATATTCGTCCCTTTAACTTGTACGAAATGAAATGTTAGTTCAACTGATAATATTCTTTACCCAATTTGCCCAACACTATTGAACAACAAAAGGATTTTTTCTCGTAGTCGTATATCAAAAGTATTGGTGTAAATAAAAAAATTAATAATTTTCTCCTCCCTGATGTCTGACTTGAAATAGGAAATAAACAAAAATGTATCATAAGTACTACAGTAGTATTTAGAAAGATATCCGTAATTTTACATGATTGAAATCCTTTATGATATACAAAAGTATCTTATTTTTTTCCTCTTGTTTTTTTTTTGCTGTTTCATTTTAATTAGGAAAATTGGTAATATTGGTATTTAGAAAGAGCAACGAAAGTCTCGGATTAGATGCTTGTGTGATTCATGGCCTCACAAGTGAATCTCATGAGAAAAATATTGGGCAAAGACATTGTTCATAATGCAATCATTTTCTTCAGAAGTCTTCTGTAGCATTTTTAAGCAAAATGACTCTAGATCTTAACTTAAAGATGTTTTCTAAAATTCTTTCATGTACTAGGGGTGGGTGGAGCTCCTTCTTCTGTCCATTTGTGGTGAACTCTTTCCCAGGCACTGCTGGAAATAAAACAGCTGGGAATGAATATAAAGAAATGACATTAATAATTAAACTAGTGAGCGTTATCTACATTGAATGTATCTAAAATCAACATTAATACTTATTTATATTTATCAAAGACCCCCCATTGAAGTCAAATACATGGATACAGCGGTCTGAAATCAAACGATATTGAATCGAATATTAAATAAAACTAACGAAATTAAGAAGTCGTATTTACTCGTTATCTTTTCTACATGCTTACTATACTCTGCTATCTATGAAGAAAGAAGTTCAATAATTGCAAAATCCTTGTTTTGTTATGTCTGATTTTAAATGCAAAAAGAAAATAAATAAAGAATTTCAATTAATTTGGATAGTAATTTTGAAAATAATGATCTAAACGCACATGTGGATTCAAAATAATACTACATACAATTGGTAGCAAACGATTCATTATCTGACCCTCACTTTCGGCAATTTTGTCAAGACCCTAGAGTTACGCGATCTATTTGAGAAAAGCTATATATTTTTATTGAATCAAATAAATTTTTTAATTTAGTGACCCTCCGCGACAAGAAATTCCCATGGTTTGTCTACATACCGTTGTATAATGAATTCATAAAACTGTAACATAGGTTTTGTTTATTTTACACAGAGTAGTAAATTAGCTTTTAAATGTATTTCCTTTCGTTATAATTTTTAATGTTCATTTTTAATAACTATTTTTTTTCTCTTTGAGTAAAGTACAATTTTTTTTGACTGAAACGACTGTCATAAATTTTTTTTACATTCAAAAAGAGGTCACCCAGTAGAAAACTCACTAAGTCCTATTGGAGTCCTAATAATTTGTTTCTTTTATTACTAACAGTTTATACTAATAATAAATTTCTGAACAGAATAATTTCAAGAGTTCATTGCTTATTTAAAAAAAAGTAATTTTAGACTATATTGAACAAAAAGATTTTTGCAAGTCAATATTATTTTCTAATTCACTAAGAATTCTGTTTCTTTGAAAGATACTCACATTTAAAAAATCAATTTCATTTAATTATCAGTAATTTGATTTATTCAGGCATTAGAGGAACTCATTTACAATGATTGGATTGCCCTGAGTTTTATATTTAATTTCGTTTATGAAATCTAAAATTTCGACCATCTAGCCACCTACATGCAACATACTACTTGTGAAAAGACGTTGAAAGTATACATGTAGAAATACATTCATATAATAGAAAAGATGGTTCGAGAGTCCGTAATCGCTTAGGAATGTAGGCTGGCTGCCAAAGAGTTGACGCAGACAGAGACAGTCTGTCCTACAATAAGCACACACATGGGATACTGGCTTTGGATTCTGTGATGATTTATATCAAATAAGAGTTAAACAGTGGTTTTATTTTTAGCTAAGTTACAGTTTAGTTTTCTTTTTTTTTTATCTTTGATTTATCACTGATTAGTGAATCTCAAGTTAATAAGGAAATAGATTATACTCAGAGTAGTTTATTTTCTAATATAATCTTTTCAGCATTATTTTTATTTATTTTGTGTATTTTTCTCGGTGTTGAAAGAGATCTTTAATTATAGAGAATCTCAAAGTATCCAACTGAAGTTGTTCAGGGTTTTTTTAGCTGAGTTAGCAGTTACTTTTCTTTTATTTTAACCTACGGGAGTCTGTATTGGGGTTCAATGTAGATTCATTTTATTCTTCTTCGGGATCAGCTTGAGGATTTCTGGAGTCATGAATGTAATCTACAAGGATAGTATTTTAGCTTGAGTTTTTATATAAATCCAGTTTCCGTACTTATCTTTTAGATGTTTAGTTTGATTTATGGTTTGGTAACAATTTTAAAGTTTTCCTATGTTTTGTTTTATTCCATTTTGTAATTTCGTCTTTTTAGCGATTGGGTTTTAGATTTAGTTGAGTAACAACTTTAGGTTTTACTAATTGCTTTAATCCTTTTCGTAATTAGTTTTGGATTTGAGTGTTAAGTTTTCACAGCTAATTGTTAACTATCGTTTTTCGTAATTAGTTTTGGTTTGATTGTTTGAAAAGTTTTAACTAATTTTTTTAATTCAGTTGCATCTAAAATTTACTGTTATAAATTATAATTTTCATTCTTAAGATCTCCGCCAATGTGCATGAATTTGACTACAACTTATGTGTTGTAAATCTTGTGATAACCAGAATCTGAATATATGTTGTTGTGAGAGCTAAAAGCCCGTCTTTAAAGCGGCACAATCATTAAAGAATATAGTGCAAAAGGCGTGTACTTATTACATCGGAATTGGTATTAGACTATTTAATGTTTGTAAAGTATAAATAAACAGAACTGTCACTATTGAGGCGAAACTTCACTTCTCATTGGTACAAAATCTCCGTAGGTCACATCTCTTGACTGGTTTCCGTTGTTATAATGAAAAAAAATGCCCTTGCTATATTGTTACAAAATCGTCCTAGGGTGTATGGTGGAAAGGAGTCAACAAGCAGGATAAGAGATGAGCATCTCCCAATGTCAGGAAAACACTGCAAAGCTAGGTAACAGGTCACATAGCTCCAGGCACGAATTAGCAACCACAACAGACAACAATTACAAGGCACTTTCAGATTCTAGCAACACAACAGTCAGCAAATCACTATAAAGATAGTAACAGACACTTTAATTGCATGCTCTAGCTACCGTTTTCCAGCTTCACGAGACGAGGGCCCAAAAGTCAGTCATCCTCTAGTTTGCTCCGTTTAATACCCTTGCTCGACTGGTCGCTGACGTACAAGGAATTGATCTAGGCAATCCTACATTTTACTCCTCTAATAGAATACGGATTAAATGTTCGCATTTTCGGGAACGCCAATGGTCGCCAATTTGATGCCAGGTCAGGAGCGAGGCTCTGCCACCGCTTCGTCATTCCATACCGCCTGTAAAAAACTCTCTTCCAACCTATAAGACTAGCAGGCGAAAGACATTACATCGTTGCAGCAATAACACAATGAAAAAAATATAAAGAAAAAAATAATAATCAGCTAAGATGAGGAATGGAAAAAAAACGCACTTAAGAATAAATATATCGATGAACCCTCATTGTATCTCCGATATGGAGGTGGTGAATCTCCACTCAATCGGTGGAAAAGAAAAAAAGAATGATAAAGAAGAAAAAAATTAACCCCTAAATTTGATTCACTATTTAACTCATCCCCAAATAATGTGTTTATATATGATTTACATATCGGCAAAGAAATTAAAGTACAGTAGCTTCTATAAAACATTTGGAACTCAAAAAGCAGAAAAAACAGAACTTTACATGAATTTTACTCTCTTTGAAATGAAATCTTTTTTTCGATCGTTCTTTTTCTGACGCGAGTGTCCTACACACACGTCAGCATGCATACATACGCGTACGAGCACACACTTAGCGTGAGAACAAACAATATAACGATAGTATAGAGTTCTGTAAAAGAACCTCTAACGTGTTCTAACACTAGTTACATTTTAAATCAATAATGACAATATGATTATATATCAGCCGATAGCCATAGTCAGTGAATATTTAGTATGAGTGACATGCATTTTGAAACTCTTATAATATCTATGTATTTTGGTTCTAAACTGTCTAAAATGTCATTTAAATTTGTGATCAAATAATTAGAGCAAAATTTATATTTTCTCTTTCAGAAAAAATCCACATCTAAAACAATTTTATCTACATAATAAATTTACAGTCCTTTTTCAATACCCCGGCCTGCAAATATAGACGTGTATAAATAAAAATTTTTGGATATAAAATTCTCACTTTTACTTAAAATGCATAAAATGATCAATGAACTAAAATGAAATAATTCATCATAGTTCCACTTCAGAAACAAAATATGAAAAATCATTTCCTTTCAGATTACAGATATATGAAAAGGATACAGAATTGTCATGATAAAAAAATATTTTGGTTATTTTTTGCATTATATTTAACAACTGATATACCAAATGTTGCACGGGATAAAATATTTTCAAACATTATTTATAAAACTTTTAAACATAATAAAATTGCTTTTCGCTGCAGCATTTCTCGTTGATTTACATTCGCTCTCACCCGTTCATTCTGATCCTTTATTGTAGTTAAACCCCTCTCTTTCTTTTTTGTCTCTCTACTTTTTTGAACTACCTGTTACACCAGTCAACAAACATAGGAATTACATTTTCCCCTGCCATCGCTGCTACAGCAACAACAAGTTCCTTCAAATCACGTTTTCTTATTATGACTTGAAGTACAATTCTCTTCTTTGGTGTCTGCCATACTGACAGGTTAAACACTGTACGATGTTCCTTTTTTTTCCCTCCATCTCTCCCTTCATTTCGAAAGGGATTCCAATAACTTTGAATGACATTATATGATTAAAAAGATCGTTAAAATTTGTGAAAAATAAATGGAACATTGCATAGAGAGGGGACATTATTAAATCATAGCGTATTGGATTGCTGTGCTTTGCATATTAAAAGTTTGCATGCTACGAAATAAAGGGACATACACGTCAAGGATTAGGCATCCTAACTTAACCACACGCAAGAATAGCTAAGGTGAATGCATTTAGTAATGAAAAACCCTTCTTATATTTGCATTCGTTTGCTGGGTAAAAATCTAGATTTTATGGGTTTACATCAACTACATTCACGTTTATGGGTTTAAATTATCTAAAAAATGTTTTGATTTTTAAAACGGTGAAGATAAAGCATTAAACTCATCCAAAATTTTTTGATTTTAAAATGGTGATAAAGATTAAACTCATCTAAAATATTTTGATTTTTAAATTGGTAGACTTATTAAACTCATCTGAAGTATTTTGATTTAAAATGGTAGATAAACATTAACCCTCTGACTGCTTATCCGCGATTTCTGCGGGTTGGAAGAATCACTGCCGGCTGCATCCTGCGATTTCGCAAGCTTACATGGGTTTACTGGTGCTTTACAAAACGTTGAATCATAAACTAATAAGCCTTGCGACTGTGTTAATTCGTTTAGTTCAGCGGTGTTTTGAACATGTTTTTTTCAAAACGTTGCACTAAATAATGGTGAAAAAAATGCAGTCAGAGAATTCCTGAAGCTAAATTTTCTAACTTCCTAATAAAGTTAAAAAAGTCGCTGTAGATGAATTTCAAGGAATCTTCGCAGATAAACTTTCATTTCTATGTAGTATCAGGCCATTTTCTGTCTTAAAATTTAAAAAGATCTGATTTGTTGGTTTTCTCCTATGTTTCAATTTATCTAAAATTAACTATCTCTTTTACTTTGACTCCCAGAAATCTTCACAGGTTTTATTCCATTTCAGTTGGTAGCATGATGTTTTCAAAGGCACGTAAAGTAAATCTCATGAGAAAAATATGCAATTACCAAAGATGACGTATCTATTAGTATGATTCTCAACCTCCCGACGCTTTTCGCTGTTCTTTTAGTTATATTGGATGTTTTGTAATCATTAACGAATCGTTTTGTTATTTTTTCTTCTTCCGCCGTTCTTGGAGAGCCAGCAAATAAAGAAAGAGAGAATGAAATGGTGAAGATCATTATCACATATAAAGATTTACGATGGCACTAGGCCACCTGGGTGAAAATTTTGACCTCTCTGTGCGCCATTTCGAGCAATCCACCAAAGAAACGGCTGCTTTATTTTCTTTTCGTGCTTTTCTCACTTCAGGTGTTTGTTATATTTTTCCTGCGTTCGTTTAATTTACTGGGCGCGCATTATTCTTTTTCACTAAATAAATCAGGCATTTTTACAGCTATCTGGATTATTCTAACGAAATTCTGTCTTTTAACATCGTTTTTACTGATGCTAGAATTTTTAATGAAGTCAATTCATGTGACGCTCATGTATGCTGACACATGTGATAACGTAATCATCTGACTATCGCGTGTTGTCTCACACTTATGCTGCGACGTCAAACCACCTGGGTAATGGATTTAAAATTTATCACACCG